>JANSTX010058353.1:0-23943 GCA_027564355.1 Penthetria funebris
CATATGACTGCAAGTATATAGTCTAAAAATATGCTATAACTAACTACATAGCATTTTTCTAGAGAATAAATCATTGATTTATAATAAATGTCTGCTATATATTTACATGTTTCTATGTTTCTTATATAATAATATAAAATACGAGAAAAAAATTTACAAATTATTAAAAGTATGTTCTTTTGCAATCTCCTTCACGGCTATGCGAAACAAATAAGTATACGAACAAATATACAAGAGGTCGACTAACATCTTCAGGCTGATCAACCAATATTTACACCTCAAACTGAGCACCAGAAAAACGATCACAGAAAATATTACTTATAATACATGTGGTCGTGGCCAAAAAAATTTCGCTCATAGGAAAAATTTCACCAAACAAAATATTTGTAGCTGTGACCGTAACACATCATCGGATTTCTCACATTTTCAGCTAAACTACATGTTTCAAAGCAGATTTGAAACAAATTTAGATTTTTACTTGATATTTGATGTTAAATGTGTATCAACTTCGTACAATGTCATGTAGGCCTGGCTTTATCCATGGCTACTTTGCGTGACGGATTGTCATTGTCGATCCATTTTTCATTATTCCATTATTCATTCGGAGAAGAAAAAAATATGTTGTTTGCATTTGGGCAAAATGACAGGTACTGTAAACAAAAGCATTATTATGGCGTTTTAACATAAATGTAGTAAGTGTACTGATGTGATTTCACACTAGTAACGTCCTCGTTTGTAAATTAAGAAAAAAAAACTTACTTTTACACCGTTCACATTAAAAGTCCATTTTCACTATGACATATGTCACGAGATTTATGTAGTCACAAGTCATGACATTTGTCACCGTGAACCGTAAAAACTTGAAACGTGACATTGTCACCGTGAAAACATGTAAAATTGTCACGATGTCATGAGATGATGCTGAAGAATCGTAAATGTCATGACATTAAATCAAATGAAAAAACACTTTACAAAAATGTCACGATATCAAATGTCACCGTGAAAACGGGTTTTAATTGATTTACACTGTGCACTTCTGATGGTACCATGGATAGAGAAATATAGGTTGTGCAACCACTTAAAGTTAGTCTGATACTTCAATCATCAGTAATAATAGCAATCTAAATAATATTATTCATGCCTATTTGAAGCAACAATGAAATGTTTAGGAATTCATGCAAATATGTGAATACATTGTGATTTAAGTCTTTAACTCATATATTAGTTATACTGACAACTATGCTATTAGCAAAAACAAAAGCGGATATGATTATTTAGATACTATTATAATTATTCGTTTATGTTGCAGCAGTACACATGTGTCATCTCGTTAATTTATTTCTATTATAAAATCGATCACCATAATCGATATCACAGATCATCATATCTGGTTATTCTGGTCCCATATTGAATTAGGTAGGCCGCGGTAATAACCACTATTCATCTTTATGTCTAGCTCACTAGAATGACATTACTGTCACCTACGGTCAACTTCTTTTCAAAATTCAAATCGTAATCGTTTGGTTTCGGCTGTTCAAAATATATATTATTAATACAAATCTCTCTGAATACATGTCATCAAATGTTATGAACGATAATAGGTAATATTATTATTGCACTAATGGACATGAAAAGAACCATTAATATCTGCTTCGGTCGAACTTAATTAATGACATTATGAAATTATCTAACACCTTAATCAGATCTTTGATATCGGTACGATGAACTTCAGCTAGATAAAAGCTGTGTTTTATCTTCTTTTGAAAATGCTTTTTGTTTTAGATACAGTACTAATACATTCCTTGCATCTTAACAGGATCGATGAGTTGTTATCTTTGAACAGCAATTGACTACATAGAAAATCTTGTATATTATGCTTAAATTGAAAAAACTACTATTCCTTTCATGGAAATAACTAAATATATCAAAACATATTTTATTGTTATCAATAATTTATGTCGAAGCAAATGATAAATGAATTTCACAAATATTTTAATTAAATGATTTGTTGTAGTGAACACATGAAAAAAATTCATTGTAATTACATTATTCGTAGGCAAACACATTGTAAAATAAATTGTTAATAAAATTTCAGCAACAAATTGTGTTTCATTTATTTCAAAAGCAATGGTAAACCTCTAAAGTACTAAATTAGCAGTAAAAAAATATAAGGCTTAATTGTGCAAAATATCACGTATACACATTATTGCAATTTTTTAATTTACTATACATTTAATTACATATGATTTAGTGGATAGAAGATGAAAATACGAGGTCGAAAAATTTAAAAAGTTATATCAATAAACAGAGGCATATCAACATCAAATTTAATCCGATTAATTTACATTATGAATTATCAGTCATATGAATGCATTATTAAAATTAAAACATTAAATATATGAAATATCTAAAATGATAATTTCAAAACTTATCGGCAATGTATAATGTAATATATCTGCAATGTATGTCCTATGTGGTGAAATTCTATAAATATGAAATTTTGGGGGTAAAAATTATAAAATGCAAGATACGTTGGAACTTAAAAATTAATTGTTACGACTTTTTTACACAGAGTACACATTTTCAATTATAATATATTATTGTATGATAGGCAAAATAATCTCGGTGACCGAGGTGAAAATTACGTCAATTCGTGTCAGAGACGAACTAGTCGCAATTAAACTGAATATTCGATATAAACTCACCATATTAGAATGTATTATCGAGACTCTAGAATGGATGCAAAATGTCAAGCTTCAGCAGAACGATGGAACATTTTGCAATAAAACTATGACAAAATGATTTATAATTTTAATTCAACGTACTTACTTTAAATTAAAACAGGAACAGTTGGGAGTTGTTCAACATTATGGTGATATCTGCAATTAGAAACATTAGACAGCATGTTAATAAATATTAAAAATGATAAATCTATATGTTTGTTTTATAGCTCTTGTAATACATTTTGATTAAAAGAAAAAATTGTAAAATTTGATTAAAAACGTTTTTTATTATGATTAATTTGGAGCTAACAGCCAACTTGTTCTATGCTTTGTCTTTAAAGTATCTCAGCATGGAGTATGTTATTTTCATTTTTACAATTGGGCAACTGTAATCTATGACTATTTTGTAATCATTGTCATTGCTTAGGTTGCCTTAGTCATTGCTTAGGTTTTTTGCATTATAATCTAGGTATTTTCTAGTACATCATAATAAACTTGTAAGAATAGTTCAATTTGTTCTTAATACATGAGTATTAGAATTTGTATTTAACATTAACAAAAAAAAAACGCCATTCTGCGGGATCAATCTGTGTGGTAAATGTTTCGGATATTTAAAAAAAAACATTTTATATGTCAATAGAAATTAGACCTTAACTAGCACGATTGCCACTAAAACCTACCAGATCCTAGAATTTAGACTAATCTAATGACAAAACCAAACTAATGAATAGCGAAACTTGATTCCAATTTGTGCAAATGAAAATAAAATCCTCGTACTAGCAATTATAGTGAGCTTTCTCACAGACAAAGAACAGACAAGTTGACTGTTAGCTTGTTTGAGTGGGTTAATCATAAGATAAAACGTTTTCAATCAAAATTTATAATATTTTTTTTCTAATCAAGAAGTATTACAATTTAACAAATTGTATATATAATAATCAAATTATTAACAATAATGATAGTAAAATATTTTTAAAAACATCATTAGATTAAAATTAATTGCCATCGATAGACAAAACAATAAAAATTTAATTAATAAATATGGTACAAAGTAAAGTTATAGGCAATATCCAATTTAGGTCATTGTCTCCAAAGGGTTTCATGTAAAATAATTCAATGTTTTGTGTACAAAAGTACTACTTAATAATAAAATCAATATGTTAATTCTAAATACCTTTCTTTATATGCTATAAATTTCACTAACCTTGACTCTAAAAAAAATAAACAGCAAGTAGCAAATAAAAACGAGAGTATGTTGCTTTGTTTTAATCTAATTTCTAATAATAACATAAAATTCTGCTTAATACTCTTAGATTGATGATATATTAGAATTGTAAATGACTATTTTTATACTAAATTAATCACTCAAAACTGAATAAAGATATAAATTATACGAAAATAAATGTACACATTACATTCCCTTTTAGACATTTTAAAAATTGGACAGAAATAAATGCATATGTAGACAAAAGTTGGGAATCTATTTTAATAATAATACATTTTAAATAAAAAGATTTATATGCGTAATTAAATAATTGATTGTAATAATATGCGAGAAACTCGTTTAAGCATTTTTTTGGCAACAAGAGTCGTAAACGAACAACTGCCACAGTACATATACTTTGTACCATCCCCTACCACTGGTACTAGACTCTATGCATCTATTACCCTGGGGATTCAACTCAAGTACGTATTTATATAACATCACCAAATGATCACCAAATAATGATCACCGCAGTGAATGGCCGATGTAATTCCACTATCGTTGGTTGACAATTTTGTTCATTACTTTCAGAACTGCGAGTGTCCACAAATTCTTATTTGATATAGTGCGGGTGGAAATTTTAAAGTATACGACGATGTTATTTCTCACTTTCCACGTAGTTACACAATAGTAGCAACAAACAATTAGTTGTAAAAATACGCAACTTTAGATTTTTGAAATTTGCGAAGACTGTTAGATTCTATTGAGTATACTAAAAATGTGCCAGGATCATCTGTATGTAGAAACTGTACCATCATCTATTGTAAAATATAAAAATCCAACACTTCTTCGCCAATGACCGTAAGTGAAAATATCATAAACGTAACCATCTTCATTAGGGGATCGTCTTTGAAACTAAAATCATTATTGTGACTGTGAGCTGTAATTCATAAGCGGTTTAATTATTTTTTTTTCTTATTTTTTTAAGAATATGGTCTTTGTACCTATAGATTCCAGACGTTTTTAAATGTGTTTGAGCACCGTAGTCTAATATTGAAGTACGATAATGACTTTATCTAGTATGCGAAGACATGATTTAATAGATGATAGTATGAAAATTATTCTATTGTATAATATAGTCGATAACGTTAGTTTTAATTAACATGAACATACCAATTTAATGCATCTCTTTGGTATTATAATAAAGTGTCATATCTGAATGAATATGTTAATAAATTTATTTTCATTCAAGTATTTATTATTCAATATTTTACTTATCAGTAAACAAATAATTTGATATACATGTAAGTTAATATTTGTATTCTACCATAAGTAAAATACGATTATGTCCTCTTTTGATAACATAAATCCTATGAAAATCATGAGTATTTTATCGACTTCTACGGATTTAAAAATATTTCAGGAAAAACAAAAGAATTAATCGCAAAATAAATTTGTCTCATGATTTATATAATACATTAATATAGAAAATATTGATGATGTTTTAGAGTTCTTAAGTTGTTTGAAAATTAACTATCATAAGTCGGTTGTTGGTCCAATAAATGTAGAAATGTAATTAATTTTAATTATACTTTGTATACTTAAACGATTATAATTAAGAAACAGATAATTGAGGAAATTTATGTTTCATTGCCAGATGATAAAGATTGTTTTTGCGAAGGACTTTATTGTCCAAAATATTTTATGACTTATTCATTATTATGGTTTTACCGATAATCCAGGTATTTATGCTGAACATTTCACTGAAACAACTGAAACAATCTAACGCAAATTATTCCTGATATTACCCATCATAGTCTATATTTTCTTGATTTGATTTTATCAGGATTAATACAGTGTACATGTTGGAACAACTATTGGCTATATGCTGTTTTTTTCTGATAACGGATTATTTCTCATATTTTTTTTTTAATTTTGCACAATGAAATGGCTTGCAATACGTCTATCGAGAAATAATATGGTTAAAGTTCCTTCATGTATCGAGCTGATAAACTGTTTGCTTTAAATTTTTTCCTTAGAATGAATACAAATTGAAACTCTTGGAACGATAAAAAATGCACATATGTAGTTAGAAGTAACAAGGCGACATTTTCGTTATACAAAATTTATCCCATTATGTGGAAAATGTATGTTTGGGCTCAAAAAGCATGGATCAACATTATTCTGCATGCTAAATATCATTTCGATTGCCAGGTAAAACAAAGAAATATAGACGAAAGCGACGCAACAAGAGTTTATAGTGATTAGTCGATGATGCGTCGGTCTCAATTTTGTTAAGTCTTCTATACCCATGCTAGTTGACGCTAACGGCCAAGCCCGTGGCAAGTTTCACCCAAATGTTTTCAAATAACTTCAAATTGGACTATTAAGAAGCTATTGCAGTTATCACTATCATGTTCGCATTACTGTTGTCGCAATCGCAATTTAAATTTAGTAACACAATCAAATTTCGTGGCACTTTCATGTCTCGTATTTATCGTCTGTGAAACTATCTTTCTATTTCTATTTATGGCCTCCAAAAATTCCATGACAAATGTTCACAAATTTATTCGCTCACCCTCCTTTCATATGAACCACAGTAGAAATGACTAAGAAAAGTAATATGTGATTAATGAACTAACAGATATAAATTCTTACATACAATGTCTGCTAATGTCTGGATATTTAATCTGACGGATGATTTGAAACAAAGAATTGATAAATCACTGAATAGGCTTTAATAAGATGGCATAAACAAAATTTATAGTGTATGATGCGTATAATAAAATAACATTATCTGATTAGATACAAATGCATATAGTGTTGTTAAATTTCGCACATTGTACAACAGATCATTCTATATTATTCTGTTAATCGAAAGGATCAAACCTATAGAAAATAATCTTCTATATGCTTTTGATGTATTAACATACTCGTATATTTCGTTATCTTCTCATGTAAATTATGCTTAAAAACAAATTAAATTGAGGTGGATAGTCATGAAAAATGAATGAAAGTTTGCTATACAAAACAAAGTATCAATTTGTCACACGGATAACAAGACTATGGGATTTTTCTGACTTTTAGAAATATAAATGAGGTAAGCATTCTTAAATATATTTGTAATTGTTATTTCACAGAACTATTAGAACAAATGTTAATCGATTTCTCCTGTATAATATATGATTATCTTGTTAATGGATAAAAATAGTATGTGGTCCACTATAATCGAAATTACTCAACCAATCATTACCTCCTCTCCGTGTCACCGGTAACTCGATCACGGTATATTTCAGTAATGACGTGTGATCGAGTCTAAAAAAATGAAAAAACAACTCAACAACAAACTAGGTAGATGGGGATTTATGCAATCCCTGTTTAACCGTTTAGTAGCTGTAGTATTATTACTGGATTATGACTGAATACATTTATGAGTATAAAGCTGCATATTTGGATTACTTTTTCTATTCATAACTAATTAATAGAGTTGCAATGTTCTATACACATATTCGATTTAATAGAATTTTTTCGTAAGATAGAATAAAATAAGTAGCATTTTCAAACTACATTTTATAAAATTATATAATAATCGCACGTTCAAAAAATACTAAGTGGTGAACAATAATAATGCAATAAGGATATTCCACTCCACTAAAATTATTTAGTATAAATATAATTTGATATTTATATTTATAGAAATTATGACTGCATTTTAAAATAATCAAAATTCGTATTTGTTAATTATAACATGTAACACATTTATGGATAATGACCATGAGTATAAATAATTCATTAATTTGAATAAAAGAATTATAATTTATTATTTGAAAAAGCCTACTTTCTACTTAAATAATTACAAAGGTTTTTAAAAAATGCAATTTTTTTTAAGATGACATAATGATAATAATTTAGAACAAATTATGGTGAAGCTATTTGATAATTTAAAACAAAAATTATATTTAAAAAAAAAGGAAATTTTGAAAACATTATAATATTGTAATGCAAAAAAAAAAAAACAAATAAATTATGAAATAACTAAACTATTGCATTTAAATTAAATAATTTAATTATCCACAAAATGAATCACTGAGTTAGTAGAAGTTAATTTCTTATTGTATTGAGAATGAATTTTAACTTGGCAAGAATTTTTTTTTTCATTTGGCAAATCAATGAAATGCGAATCAATTTTTTAGGGCATTATAAAACAGGTCAACGGTTTTCAAGTTGACTGGTCAATTTTATTATTAAAAAGCAATTCTTTTAATTAATTTATTTAATTTAAGATATAAAAGAACACGTAAAAATAAAATAATAATAAAATATTTACCAAATATAGCTCTAATACATTGAAATTGAACAAAAAATTGTTTGACGAATTATTAAAAAAAAAAAAATGTAATTTTTTTCTTCTTTTATTTATTAAATATATCTACACTTGTAACGGAAATTATGCACTTGTACACTTATTTAATTAATTTAAAAACTGTAACACTATAAATATTAAAACAAAAGAATAATTTATTTTTAATAAAACACATTTAATAATAATATTATTTAACCTTTTCTAAACATATTATCTATTTTTCCGTCACTATGAGAAAAAAAAAATTCACTGACATAAAGATTGTTGATAATTATTACGTTGGCTACCCTTTTTATTAATTTTAATTCAGGGATGGATAAAATAAAAATTACAAATATTTTCATAATGCGAAAATATTATTTCGCCGATATTTGATTTTTATGAATATTTGAAAATTTCGTATGAATTGAAAATATAAATTGCAAAGAAATTTGTATGATTTTATTGTTCGATAAAATATTGCAAAAAAAAAAGTATTTACAAATCATTAAACATTTATGGTACACTTGTAGATCGATATTTTTCACAGTATCGAAATTTAATCTGAAGTCAATAAATTAGAAGATTTGTAAATAAAAAATTATCACAAAAAAAATTGCTTTCAATTATGCTATGTTGCCACCAACCCCGATATCGCGTCAAGTAATTATGTCAAAAAAAAAAATTGGCACTGTGTAGTTAAATGAATGTTTTCATCGGGACCGATATCATAAAGTTTTGGTTGCTATCCGATTTTGAAATGAATAAAATTAATAAAACACAGATTTGACATTGTATATATTTCTTTATTTAACCTTAAATAAATGAATAAAAACAATAAAGTAAATCTGACAGTTGCTAAGGATATCGGGGTGCAGTGAAAACCCATAATTTGCAATCTAGCACGATAAAAAATTGTGTTCATGATAAGGATGGTGGAAACGAAGCAGTACTGAAGAAATGTTTAGAAACATTTTTTAAAAAAACGATGTTTTACCTATGAGGCAAGCTGAATTTCAACGGTAATGTTTTATTTAATAATTATTTTTATAATATAATAACAAAATTTCATTGATGTGATTATATATTATTATTATATTTAGGTTAAAATCACCCAAATATAAAATAAATATAATAATATAGTCTGTATTCGCCACAAATAAAATAAATAACAACAAAAATAAATTAATCTGGTACAATTGGTTTTTCAAAGAAAAATGTCAAGGTGACGTCGATATTATTATTATGTTGGTGACAATGGAATAAATTGTTCAACTTTTTTTTATTTTTTGATTAATATTGTCAAAATTTTCATCTTTTCAAGACGAATTCCTTTTTTTTTTATAAATTTTACTTTTTTTTTTTTGTTATTTCTTAAATGGTGTGTAAAAGAAAATTATCAACATAATTAAATTAAAAGAAAATTATTATCGCGTTTGCAGTAATGCGAACAGTTAGTATAGGGAGCCCCATTTCAATATGGGGGCCTATTGCACTTACGTTGTTTTTCATCATTGTGCTTACAACAACAACAACAACAACAACAACTACGACAACAGAAACAATAGAATCAACAACAGCAACAAAATTTGCTGATTCTTCAGTTCCAACTCAAACTCATATGTCAAATAAGGAACGAAATGAATTAAAGTAATTAAATGTTTATTATGGTTTAATGTTTACAAACAATAATTTTATTTACGTATTAAAGGGAAGAAGCACGTGAAATGTTCTATCATGCCTATCGGTCATATATGGTAAATGCTTATCCAGCTGATGAATTAATGCCATTATCGTGTAAAGGCAGATATAGAGGTGTAACACCGTCAAGAGGTGATATGGACGATATTTTAGGAAAGTAAGTCAATTAAAATATTTAAAAAATCCATGAAATAATAAAACATAAAACAATGTGCGACGTAAACAATTTTAATTTGACGATAGATAATATTATTTGTAATTATTAATTTACAAGATTGCTTTTTTTTTTTGCATTAACTGGCTGTGTTATCTCTGTGTGAAAAATTATTACTTTTATTTACTTAAGTATGTACATTTGAAAATTGAATTCGTTACACCAACACCCATAAATCTCGTAACTGATTAAACATGTTGTTTTTACTAGTTTTTTTTTCTTGTTCACTGGACTCTGATTATAGAAAATTAACACAGTGGTCAATTAATTATGTAAAAGGTAGAAAATAAAGTAATAAACTGTAACGAAATGATTGAAGATAAGTCCAAGAAATTTTTTAATTGGTTATTATAATTAGAGATGTACAACAGCTCTTGTGTAACTGCTGGAAAAACAGCTTGTGTAAGTGCTAAAGAACAGCTCGTGTAAGTGGTAAAGAACAGTTTGTATAAGTGCTGACGAACAGCTTGTGTAAGTGCTGAAGAAGAGCTTGGTTAAGTGCTTGTGTGAGTTCATACCAGTTTGTGTAAGTGTAGAACAGAGATCAGTTTGTGACTAGAACAGCAAGAGCAATTTGTGCCAATATATTTTATTATTTTATTGTGATGTCAATTTTTATTTTGTATATATTTATGTTTCTCAATTTTTTAAAAATAATTTTGTATCAACCACCTCGAAAGTATATATGCTATGCAATTCATTTAGTTCTCATGTATAATAAAAGAACGGGACTTATTCAGTTTGTGTAAAATGAAAATACGCACTTGGTACATTTTGGAGTTATTCAAATTACTTCAGTACGTACATTTAAATAATGTTTAAAATAAGACTACTTGAATGATTGCTAAATGTAACAATTCGATAATATAAACCATATAAAATCTGGTGACAAATATTGACTAGCTATAATCGAGGTTACTAAACCACCCATCTTTACTTCCATGCGATGCCACCGGTAACTCATGATATATGCCAGTAATGGCGTACGATAGAGGTTAAAATGATAGTGTGAATGTTGTGTTTAGCGACCGGTTGACAAGGTATCTAAAAACAAATTAAGTAGCTGGAGACCACTCTACTGAATTACTCAAATGTGTAACTAGATAATTGTGATTGATTCTATATTTTGTAGTTGGGTAAATTTGAGTTATATTTATTTGAGTTCACATTTGATGTTACATGCATATTTGAAACAGCAAAATTAATATCGTAACGGGTGCCATATGTCGTAAATGTTAACATGATAATGAAAATTTGCTCATCAACTAAATGACGAATTTGTTTATTAAATATTTTATTATTTTTTTGTTCTTCTAGTTTTTCAATGACATTAGTCGATACATTAGATACTTTGATAATATTGGGCGATTTTGAAGAATTTGAACATGCAGTTAAATTGGTCATTGAAAATGTACAATTTGATAGTGATATTATAGTGTCTGTTTTTGAAACCAACATACGAATGATTGGGTAAGATGCATACGATTTTTTTTTATTTGTTTATTATCAGTTTATAAATTTGTTCATTTAATTAATATTTTTAGTGGATTATTATCGGCACATATATTAGCTGAATATATTCAAAAAGAAGCAGACTATATGTTATGGTATCGTGGTGAATTATTAGAAATGGCAAAAGATCTTGGTTATCGTTTATTACCAGCATTTAACACATCGACGGCAATTCCACACGCAAGGGTAATTTGGTTATTATAATAATACATAGAGATACACATATGAATGAGTTTGACTTAAACATTTAGTATCAATTGAAATGTTAACCATTTTATATATGATATATTATTATATTGTTGTCAGATAAAAAACAATATTAAAACATTAACTTTACTCATCACAGTCGTTGTAATTCAATGCACAATTAATTAAAATTCATAATTTTATGATTTCAAAATAAATAGGTTAATTTGAGACATGGCATGAAAGTCGATGAATTGAGACATTCACGTGAAACATGTACAGCTTGTTCTGGAACAATTTTATTAGAATTTGCGGCTTTGTCACGCCTTAGTGGTGAACCAATATTTGAGGCAAAAGCACATGCTGCAATGGATGCATTATGGAAATTAAGGCACAGGGGATCAGATTTAATGGGCACAGTTTTAAATGTACATTCCGGTGATTGGGTTAGACGTGATTCAGGTGTTGGTGCCGGTATTGATTCTTATTATGAATATTGTTTAAAATCATATGTACTATTGGGCGATGATAAATATTTAGGAAGATTTAATCGACATTATAATGCGATAATGAAATATATAAGTCAAGGACCAATGTTATTAGATGTACATATGCATAGGTATTTTTTGTTTTTGTTTTATTTATATCACAAATACATTAATTATTTAATATATTTTAATTTTTAAAGACCTCATGCAAAATCACGTAATTTTATGGATGCATTATTAGCATTTTGGCCTGGACTTCAAGTACTTAGTGGTGATTTAAAACCTGCCGTACAAACACATGAAATGTTATATCAAGTTATGCAAATGCATACTTTCATACCAGAAGCTTTTACATTTGATTTTCAAGTATGTTTTTATGGAAATTGTTTGCAAGATGACACTTAATAATGTGTTTAGAAATGAAAATATTAATTGACGAAATTATAATTTTATTTTTTTTTAGATTCATTGGGGACAACATCATTTACGACCAGAATTTATTGAATCAACTTATTTTCTTTATAAGGCTACCGGTGATCATTATTATTTACAAGTATATAGACACATTTTTCTTATGCCAATAAATATTCTTTTGAATGAATATTTAATTAATAGGTTGCAAAGAAAGCTTTAAAAGCATTACAAAAACATGCAAGAGTTGATTGTGGATTTGCCGCTGTAAATGATCTTCGTACGGGTAAACATGAAGATCGTATGGATTCTTATGTTTTATCAGAAACAATAAAATACTTATATTTATTATTTGCCGATCCATCGGAAATTATATTAGATTTAGATAATTTTATATTTACAACCGAAGCACATTTATTGCCATTATCATTAGGTCAATTAGGTAATATAACAAATGGTTTTCAAGATCAAGAAGATCATAATATTATGGATTTTATGAGATCTTGTCCAAGCCCAAATAAGTTATTTCCGGAAACGGTCAGACGACCGTTACGTGATCTCGTTACAGGTGTATGTCCGAGAGTATCGAATGCTAAACGTCTTAAAGCATATGACTTTCAAGTAAATTACAATTGGTTTTATAAAATATTGTATTAATTTATGTATTAATTTAAATTATAGGCAAGTAATGCAGATCATTTGCGAACTGTTTATGATATGGGTATAACAATGGTTGCTTTAGGCGAAGGAAAAGTACAATTATTGCATAGCTTTTATAATGTAAGTACCGTTGTTTTTTTTTTTTTTTGTTAGTTTTTGCGTTTATTGAATTTAGTCAATAATACGATCGTACTACAATATCATGTATAAAAATATGAAATGCTAAATGAAATTTTTAATTGGTTCATTATTTAAATATAATATTTAGTAAAAATGTTAACAGTGTTCTGCTATTGTGCTATTCTGCAAATTCATATAATATTAAAAATTAACTTTCTGTTTTAGGCAAGAACACCAGAAGATGCGGAACGGGGATTATTATTTATGCAAGAAATGGTAGAATTATCAAAAACACAAAATATACATACAATAACACAATTACAAGCTGTATATTTTATAAAACCTGATTTTACCCATGAAATTTTAATGGCCGGGCCAAGTCACTTTAGTCCAGAATTAACGGGTGATGATAAAATAAAAGCAAATGCTGTATACGCAAAACCACTAAGACTGTGTTCAAGTATAATCATTTTTGTTCTCATTTTCTCAAATGAATATTTAATATTTAAATATTAATTAGTTTATTGTTTTTGTTTTTCAAGATTTAGAAAATATGGTAGAATCATTTGGTAAAATTGTTATTATTGAACGTGGTGATTGTACATTTATCGATAAGGCACGTAAAGCACAAAATGCTGGAGCAAAAGCTATTATTATAACAGATAATGTACCCGGATCGTCAAGTGTTGATCAACCAATGTTTGCAATGTCCGGTGATGGTAAAGATGATATAACAATACCAGTTGTATTTATTTTTTCAAAAGATGCTGATGTATTAAAAGCAGCCATAACAAAAAATTCACAATTAAAGGTTTGTATTTTCAGTAGTTAATTTCAAGTAATTATTTTGTTGTCTTATCTAGTGGCACCATCGGTATCTCAATATTTTATCATAAAATACATGACCTATTGTACAAAGAGTATATTATGTAAAAAAAAATGTGTATAGAATCAAAGAGATCTCACTGCTCGTGTTCTATTAATGTATATAGGATTTTTATTACCCAGTCGTATAATTACACTCTTAATATTATTATAATATTAATAAAAAAAAATTGCTCACCAATTTTGTTTGCTTTGCTACTTTCGAAAATATTGTGCTAAAAGTTGCTTTACATATTTTCGCTTGATAAAACTTTCAATGATGATGCTGAAGATACATCTATTATATTTCATCTATCTGTTGGTACCATTGCCATTGCCATGATGATTTAACTTTAAAATACTGGAATTAAAAAAAAAATTGTATACTTTTTTTGTCCTTAAGTATTATGTATAATCAGTAAATGTATATACTTTATGATTCTTGAATAATGCAAGTTATTGCTGATAAATCTACTATGTTTAGTGATATATTTTGATATTACTATAAGCAATAAATTAAAAATATTACATTAGTTGAATATGCAATGCGGCGGCTAAGATGCCGAGAGAACTTCTTAGCCAAACATAGAAAAAGTTTAGGAAACATTAGGCATTCTTACTGGTTATTATACAAAAAAAAATCTAATTAGTAACGAACTAATTTAGTACATGTTATTCAATATAGAAAAAAAATTGTTGATATAGTCTGTTTTTCAAATTCCTTCAAAGGAATCTCGTCGCTCAACCCAAGAATGTATCTCATAAATTTCTCTGACAGCCCACTACGTCATGATTCGAACATTCCAGGTGCCAATTTTTTCCCCGTTTTGGTAACCAAGAATATGTCATTATATTCGTGTTTAATTGATGTCATTTATTGTCGTTTCATGAGGTATTAAAATCTGATTCGCGCATCGCCACTTTAAATATTGTGTGGTGAATAAATGGGGTGGTAAATAAATAGGGCGCTGACTAATATCCAGCGGTTTTCATCCCATAATTAACTCCTCGTGATACCGTCGGCAACACGATCACAGAATAAGTTAATTATTGTGTGTGGTCATCGTGTGCTAAAAAAAATTTTTTTTTTTTATAAAATTGATGGAAAAGTAGTCTAGAGATTCATTCAAATATTTTTCCGATTAACTGACCACTTGTGTTACAGTATATTGTGGTTTTACAGTCAAATTTGGTTTTTCGCCCTATTTATATAGTAAATCAATCTAATCTAGGCAATTTACAATTCATTTTTTTTTTTTCAAATTTGTAGATAAACATTATGCAAATGGTTGCATTGAAAAATCTGCTAAAAGTGTTGGACTAATTTAAAAAGTGTGAATTTAAGTGAATGAAGATTACAGGAGGGGAAATATTCGTGTGATAAAATAAATTTTCAAAAAAAAAAAGTTAACTATATTTTGTATAAAAATTAATATAGAAAATAGTTAAAACAAAAAAAAAAAATAAAACAAAAAAAAAATCGAAATACATAGGTATTTTAATTGGCAAACGTGAACATTCACAAATATTTATTTCTTTTTAATAAAATTGTAAAAAACAAAAATAATCGAAACTTGTACATATTAAAAAATATGAGACACTACTACTTGTTAGCAATTGTATTTATATATTAGCATTATAGGTTGTGACATGCTAACTCCATCTATTAAACAATATTGTTACCTTATGCAATGGTACGCATGCTAAGTTGATTATAAATGTTTACAATATTATTCCGATAGATAGTATTAGTTGACGATGGAATATTTAATTGTGTATTAAAACAGACAGATGGAGTTATTATTGTGGCAGTGCCTTATTATGTTTATTATAAATACAAATGCTATCTGTTTTATTGAAAGATATTCATATAAAATGTCTTCGTTGTAACATATCCACAAATTATATTATTTTTTGCGATTTTAAATATTTTTTTTATATTTTGTTATTATTGTCATTTTTCTATTTAATTTAATTTTATTCCATTTGTTCATATCTGTTTTTATTGAATATAATTTCTATTTAAATTAAATGAAATCTATTCGAGATATATAGTGTTCTGTAATGACTGACGGATTTTTTTTTTTTTGATATAAATAAAAATATAAAATGTACATAATATTAATTTAATAGAAACGTATATAATGTAGTATTTATTATATAATATGTATTTTTTACTTTAATCATTTTATAATCAAAACAAAGTACCATCCAGTCGTAATGAAGAAACTTAATCTATAATTTTTTTTACATTGCTATTTACATTGCAAAATTTATAATTAAAATATGTATGTATCTAGTTATATGTGCATGGTAATTTAATTAGTAATTAAATAGCATACAAACAAAACAGTAATATATTTTATTAATAGATTTCGATTAATTTATAGAATGATTAGAGATGTTATTGTTGATGGGGGGGATGGGAAAAAATTGAATGCTGTCGCGTCGTATGTATTCCATGTAAATTTTTAATAATAAACATTTTCGCTTTTAAAATTAAATTACTACAAAAGAAAAGAAACAAAAAAAAATAAAAAAGAAACTGTTAAATAAAACTCTTGAGATTGTTCAAAACATTTTCCAAGAGAATACCCTCTGTAGGGGGAGACAGGTCATTTATATGCAATTTAAAAATATTGTCTTTTTTAAAATAAATTAAAAAAAGAACTGTAAATGTTGAATAAATTTTAGCTACATTGGGTTCGTGTAAATATTATTTTAAGTATACAATAAAATAAAGAATATTGTAAATTTTATATATAATAACAAAATGTAAGAAAGAATATTGTCGTTTTTCGTGATTTCCTTTTCTTTGGCAAATTATTCTATTGCAATTTATTTTTTTTCCAAACTACGAGCGAATAATATGCTTATGAATAGAACCATTAAGTTTTACTATTTATACTGGTTGTATCGTAAAAAGCGTCATGACGGTGGTTATAAGAAAATAGCAACACAACCAGAAATGATTGGAAAGCACAAATGTAAGGAAATGTATGTGAGAGTGCAATAAAATTGGCTAAAAATCTCACTGTGTCAAAAACCTAAGCATACAATGCATATTGGTAAATTAATTTCAATTGAAACATCTCCTACATACAAAAAACTCACACCGGTACAACAGGCTGTTCAATTTGAAAACGATCAAAAGCAGGATTTTGAAAATATTTTTTTTTCTGATGAAACAAACTTAACTTAAACGAACAACGTGCATGGATGATGGGAAAATTCAAATTTGACAACCGAGTTGCTATAGATAAACAAACGATAGACGGCTGTAACTGAAAATGAACCACATCAACAAAAGACAATAGTTAATTGTGTGTGTCCAACATACAAGCAATGTGGTTCCAATAGCTGAACAACAAGAATACTCGACATTGTCCCATAAAACTCGTTTAATACAACAATGTTTACAAATTCACATTTCACAGTTAATTTTTTCGCAACCACGTCAACAAAAAAAAAAAAATGGAAAATCATGAAAGTATTATTTATCGTAAGACATGATGCGATAATTCGCGTCACAGGTAAAATAGTGATACTTTTTTCTTGATGCAAATTAATTTATTTTCAACATTGTCTTTAAAAAACGTATGAATTATAATGTTTTGTAGATATTGAACAACACAGAATTTATATAAAATATGCTTCTATCCAAATCATTTTACCATTAGACATTAATTTTCGTGTGATTTTTGTAACCTTTTAACGAAAATACTGTAATTCGCCTCACTTACAAATATGTTACACTTGAATTTGAAGCTATAAGTGAATTGTGGAATTGAGTGTGCTGTTATGAATAAATGGTTAAAATAATATCGTAGAAATGCGAAACATAAAGAAGAAATTGAGGATTGGGATTGTGGAATTAATGGCTCGTTATAATGAAATATGTAATAGGATTAACGTTTTGTAAGGCAACAATTAATAAGTTTGTCTTATTTTCCTCATTCATCTTCTTCTTTTTTTCTTTCAATCTATTTCTCCACATGTTTATATGACTTGTGTATCGTCACAAACTACGCATTCCGTATGAATTTGAAGTAATTATATCAGTAACCGAAGGCCTGAGTGTGTAACACGTTACTCTGGATGTGTTACTATATATTTCCAATATCGACTATGTGAACATTTCAAAAGTTTTCTCACAAAACTGAAAAGTACTGTCCTATAAATCATTTAGACTGGGGCAGCGGTGAACCATCATACATTACACTGGTAACAGTGGTGGTATTCACAGTCTGTCGCCTCAAAAATCGTCAAACTCTTTAAAATGCATGTATTGACGTATTGACGTAAACACTTTCATCATTATATTCATCTTAACGCCTCATGAGTACATATAACATCAAATATCAACCACCGAAAAACTGTTCATGTATCGTACTGTTGAGAACTGCTCACTAAATATAGTTACCTGTATGTGCCATATCAGTACAGCAAAACTGTATTTTCAAGAACTATTTTATTTACATGTTGATAAATTAATACCTATAAATTACCGAAACCATGATTTTAGTAATTAAATACAAAATTACATCTATTGTCAATGTGTCCTGTATGTCAGGTAGTTTATTCAGTCTTTGGTCAATTTATTGTCAATTTAGCTACTATTGCCCATGTATATCGGATTGAGAACAAAAAGGAGTTACCTTAATAGTCTTTTTTTCGCTTTCTATACACCGAATCTCCGATGTCTTGAAAACGAAAAGGTTTCACCCTTATAGTCCGTGTTTCACTTTTTATTCACTGAATCTCTCATAGTTCAAGAAAGTTAAGTTTGTATCTCTTATGTATTCATGTGTCACTGCGTTAACGATCATCATCGTATTCCTGTATAAATCGAGGTCACTAGTAGTGTGCGAGTTACACATCCATTATCCATTATTTTAATTTACTGCAATTATTTAAATATTCCGCCGGAAAATTTCAATATTTGTAATAATTTTTTTTTTTTTAGAACAAAATGTACTAAAATCCACTGCACTTTAAGTTTCAATTTACTTTTTGACATTCTTTTTCTTTTCTCAAAATAGTGAAAATGGTTTTTGTTATAAAAGCTTAGCCAGGTTTTTCCTTTTAATATTATTAATTTAGAAACATAAGAAGAATAATCAATAAAAAATGTTTTTCAAACGAATAAAAGATATTGTTTTTGGTGAAACCGGATCAAATGCATTCAAAATTGTGAACAGATTATTATTTAAAAATGCTGGACTAACTACAGTTAGTAGTAATTCGACAATGAATACTATAGAAAAATGGCAATCAAAATTTGAGGAGGAAAAAGTACCCGAAATAAAATCATCTTTAGAGAATATATTGGCACATGTTTTGAATGAAAATAAGGTAATTTTTGCCAGTAAAGTTTATTTGATGTAATAAATTATTAAAGACAATATACACATTTTGATGTCGAGAGTTGTACATGTGATGTGGGGACACATAAACTTTTCAATGCCGGGGTCGTACATTGATTAATTATCTATGAAGAACACATTCAAATGCAAAACACTTTGCATAGATTATTTTCATGGCTACACAATTTTAATTTATATGATTAAATTTCTCAACAATTTAAATTCAAATAATATTTATTTCATCCAGAAATAATCTATTTTTTTTTTTTTTGTTCAAGAATTATACGAAAACATTCTAATTTAAATCTTTTATTTGTTTCCCAAACGATATGTTTTTTTCTATTTAATTGCATTGTTTATTTATGAAAAACAAAAATAGTAACATAAATGTGCTATTATTTATTTGTCTCTTTACATTTTATTAAGACGCAAATATATCTAAAATATAACAGAATATAACAGATCAAAATCGAGGCTGAGACATGATCGTCATTGACGTTTACTATCAACATTATTATGCTTGTTGACGTAGTTGATTATAGGTCAACGGTGAAGGGTATCACGTTGAAGAACGGTGACAGTTTTACGCCAATAATATTGCATATTATCATTGTAATCATTACTGTATTTGCTCGAATTGCACTTTTGCTGTATGTATGGAAAACATAAGAAGTTTACGAAATATCATAAATTGTGAACATAATTAAAGGATTGTTTTGTTTATTGAGTAAAATATATAATAAAGGATAATTGTAATTAGTTGGTGTATTTTATTGTGATCAATTAGGATGGAAGTACAACCAGCATTACCTTTAGTGTCCATTCTATTCTATCATAGTGACGAATAGAGTGAGCAATTAAAATCGAGGTTTCTCAACCCATCTTTACTCGGTGTCACTTGTAACTCGATCACGGTATTCACGCAGAGAATAGAAAAGAGGTTAAAAGAGATTCATACAAACAGGCACATACATAATGATAATTTATGGAAGTGTTGTAATAACTTCATATTTACTTAAGTATTCAGATATGAGCATTTTTTAAATTCAATAGGCAAAAAAACTGTTCCAATTGTCAATATTTCAATATTTTTGTATTATACATTTAATTTTCAAAACTATAAGCAATAAAATGCGTCACAAACATTGGGATGGCCGGATATATGGAATCTAAAGTGGAAGAATTGAGGTGGCCAAATTCAAATAACCTATCGTAATAAATATTGACAAGAAAATTTAAAGACAAAGTAAAACGAAATGAACATTACATGTACAATTTACTAAATACTGACAAAGGAATACAAACTTATATACATAATCAATAGATAAACTTACACTACACGTTTCATTGCATTTATAAATTCATTTTAAAAAACTAAATGAGTCAATTTTTGTGTAATGATACCCAGAAAAAAGTAATAGTTAAAATATGCAATTTATTGAAAAATGTGATAGTGCGATTAACTACAGCAATGCGATGGACCAACAGAATCTGCAGACACAGTATGATCAACTGGCGTATTTTTTTTTTTAAACATTGTAGCCCGGACAAAACTCGCTGCAAATTTAAACACTATGAGGGAGACTTAGCGTCTGGCGAATGTTTAAAGCAAATTGTTTATCGACGCGTGGAGAAAAGGTCGAGATGATGATGATGATTCTATTTGACTTGCACACAAAACCGTATATTGTCTTTAAGTCACTAATGTACTAAATTACAAAATAACTTGCTCCTGTCGCGTGTTGCAATTTTGATTATATTACATTTAATTTAAACATTAAATCACCTGACAACTGATAAATTAATAATGCATCTCATTTTCACACGTTAACAAATTTTTAGATAAATATTTTGGATCCAATGAAACTCACCGATAATCAATTAAATAAATTTGAACAGCTTTGCGAATGTCGCATTGCACGAATGCCAATACAATATATTATTGGTGAATGGGATTTTCGAGATTTAACTTTACAGATGCAACCACCTGTATTCATACCACGTCCGGAAACAGAAGAATTGGTTGAATTAATTTTACAACAATTTGATTGTAAACGAACAATGAGATTTTTGGAAATTGGTTGTGGAAGTGGAGCCATTTCGTTAGCATTATTAAGTGCACTGCCAAAAGTAAGAATTTTTTTTATTATAATGTTCACAAAATTGAAAATAAAAAATAAATTTCGAAAATAAATTATAAAAATAGGCTACAAGTACAACCATAGATCAAAGTTTAATTGCTTGTGAATTAACAATGAAAAATGCTACAGCACTGAAATTACACAATAGACTGAGAATATTACGACATAAATTGACCATAAATAGTGAATTAGATGATGTTGATGGTTTACTAGATTTAATTGTTAGTAATCCACCATATGTTCCGACAGACGATTTAAGAAATTTAGCTCCAGAAATTCAATTGTAAGTAGAAATAAATTTAATTTTTATTATTATTTTATAACGGATAGTTTATTTTAATAATCGATTTTTGACTTTTCTCTTTTATAAGGTATGAAGATCTACGAGCATTAGATGGTGGAAAAGATGGTATGAATGTTATTAAATCAATATTAAATATTGCATCAATAAAACTGAGAGAAAAAGGTATGTTATGGTTGGAAGTGGATCCTAGACATCCGGAAATGATTGCAACATATTTAAATGCACATACAAATTTACAACTCAAATATGTTGCCAGCTACAAGGATATGTTTCAAAAAGAACGATTTGTTGAAATTATTAAAGTTTAATGTATTATTATTATAAATTGTATAGTCAAATAAGAAAAAAAAAATTAAAATTAAAAACTATAAATTATTTAGATTCAGAATTTTATTTTTCAAAATCTAAATATTCACTGTATTATTATGACAACGATAAAGTTGAGATTATTGCCCAATTTTGAGAAGAAAACCCAGGTTTAAAATATATTGTTACCAAGCAATTGGTCAAAGTTATATTACATCAACGTAATCGGTTTATGGAAAACGGTCTACATTATAATTAACCGCATATATGAATTGAAATTCTGACCAAGTAGACGCAGTACCTTCACATAGCGTCAAATGAGTACCACAAAATGCGCCAATAACATAATTTACTTCGATTTCTGATCACAGCAATAGGTAACAAATCATTATCATTCGAAAATGGTAATGAAAGTAATTACGGTAAAGTAAAATAAAATCGCCAGTAACAAATTTATGTGTCATTGAAACTAAATATATTTTATTTATTTATCCTGAAAAATGAATTATTATCATTGGTGTTTGTTGATTTTGTTTCTTCTTCTCAGTATTAATGTCATGTTTCATCAATGATGAATTCCTTTGGATGACATCTTGAACATCTTCGCCAATTCGCCTCAGTCCATTTGCAGTCTTGTCTCAAGCGAGACACTAAATTATTTGCAAGTTGCTGGTCATATCATAAAACAGCATCAATAAGGTTTCACATGTTATTTGCCAATAGTTTGATATTAACTAACCAAATAGTGGTCACTGTTGTAAACATCCGCACGTCTAAAGCAAGCTGCGTACATCGAACAGTAAGTTTCTTCATTTCCTGCTAATTGTTATATGGTATTTTTTGGTTACAAGTGCGACTGTCAGGAGATAATCAAGTTGCCTTGTGAATTCTTTGACTTTACTTTTATTGTTTACAAGTGCTAATCTAAATCGTAATTGAAAAGAAATATTCAAAACGGAATTCTAACATAATAGCGTTATTGCTTTGTATTTGACAGGAAATTCGTAACCAGCAATTGTTCGTAAGCTACAGCATTTGCGGGTTAATAAAAAAAATGTTTGTGTATCGAATCATTAAACGTTATAATAATACTGGGAGCATCACAAAACATGATAAATGATTCGAAAGGTGATAGCATGAATTGAAAGCAATTCATGGCATAGAGTGGAGCAAAATTGACTAAACAGCTGAATGTGTCCGACTCAAGCGTACACCGCGTACTGAGCGATGAACTTAAGTTAAAACCTTACAAGATTAAAAAAAGTGTAACATTTATCACCAACACAAATGTTTCGCAACACGTAAACAAATAAAACGATCGTGTGTGGTTCAGCGACAATTCGAACAATCGAGTTGCTATGCGTAAACAATAACTAAAAATGAACGCTTTCCGATGCGTTG
>JANSTX010058364.1:0-23929 GCA_027564355.1 Penthetria funebris
CCACTTAACAATAAACATATAATAAAATCATAGTTTTGAAAATATTACTTCAAAATCTCCAATAATTTGAATATTTATTTAATAAACAATCACTTTTTTTTCATAATTTATAAATACTTAACATCAATTTTTAAAATAATTATATTTATCATAATACATTTACACACTATACTTTAGTGTTTTGGTATTTTTATTTCTCTTTTAAATATTGTTCAAAATATATTAAAACTCTATATAACATTCAACATGTAACAATTATTTGCTTGCGACCAGCTTTTCGGTCTTAGATTTTTTTTTTTTTTTTGTTTTGTAAATATTAAAAATTATTTTCCAATGAATATTTAAGGACCTGCTTATTTGAAGGAAAAATTCGGAATGGATAATCCATTCAGTTGACCATTTAACATGAGAAATATAATGTAAAATTATCTATGCACCTCGAATAGTAGAACCTTTACAAGTTGAATACTAGACCATGGTCAAAGGTCTATATAGTTAATAAATTTTTGGAAACAAATTATTTCCAATTGTCGTAATTGTCAAACTATGTATAAAAAATGTTGTAGCGATAATCCTTTTACATATGACATCTATATATGATTGTATCGACCGGAAAAGATGTGTTTTTTTTAAAATACACCACAAACAGTTGCATGTAATATGAGACGTATATAGAAATCATTTTTATGAAAAGTGCGTTTTAAGAATATTTAAATTATTATATAAAAATACCCGAAATTGTTAGGCGGGTACCATGCCAACCAGATACTGAAATTGGAATTGCATTTAGTTTCTATTAGTAATCTGTGATTTAAAATGAAAATGCTACTTTTAAGTGCGACAATAAGGTATTATATATAGATTTTTTTTTAATAACTTCTAGTACTACTTAAGTGCATTGACTTAAAATCCATCAAAAATGGTGTCAAAATTAAAATGATGATGATGATCTACTACTGTTTATACTAGTTTGTGTTCAAATATCTCCATCTAAGCATGACGAAACGGTAATATGATCTATATATACGGTATGAAGTCCCGATAACCATTCAAATAAAAAAAAGGTTCGACCACTATATTACACTATCCCAGTCACACCTGTCGAAACAAATCCGATAATATTTTCATTGGAAAATAATAATTCATTTTACACATTTTTATTTTTGATATCATAAGGTTTTTCAATTTTATTAATTCTTTTTTGTTGTCAATAATTTACTTTTATTTTTATTTCATATCCTTGATAAATTAGGCACATTAATTTCCGCTTAAAATTTAAAAATATATATTTATTTAATAATTTTTTTAATAAAAAATGTATACAATTATACACTTTTATAGTTAAAATATAGTTAACAATATTAGCTAACATTTATAATTACGTTACATATGTTTAGTACAATTATCCATAATAATCTATTACAATTATGTTCATTTATTATACGTTAATACTACATAAATATTTAAATTTCTGGAAAATTAGCTCAATTTATCAATTTAAGATTGTTATAAATTGTTCTTTCTAATATTGAGCTAATTATAAAATTAAATAATTTCTCAATATAGCCATAAACTTATCGGAATGTTTGCAATGTGTAGAGATTTATTTTTGGATGTATATTAGTACTTTTTTTAAAAAAAATCCATTTAATTATAATTATTTAGTTGTCCCTTTGGAAGGACATTCTACCTAAACACACACAAATGTTTTAAAAATTTAAATTTTATTATGAGCATAACTTAAAGCTCATTAAAATTTAAATTAAATGTTTATTTAAAATTTTATCATTTTATTTATTTCGATAAAATATAACGGGGGTATCGATACTGGGCAATAATGTCGGCGACAAAATGGACAACACTTTTATTGAAAAAATTATATTAAAAATAATTTCGGATTGAGTGTCTGTAGATCACAATAAATAATATAATACAATAATGGTATGCACTAAATTCATGGAGATGAATACGTTAAATTGAATTTTCTTGGAATTGTAAAATTCAAAAGTCAACGTTTGATGATCTATCCGGCATCACATAAATTAGCACTGATGAAATGTGAGTGGATTAGTATTATATAGGCATTATGAAGGTGAATGCTGTAGTTCTAACAATTCTTTTATTTTATGATACATTTGGCAATTCAATTAAATTTAGAGGCGCTTACTTTACTTTACTGGAGATGAATTTTCAGAACTGTATTTCCATTAAAATGACATAATTATTGTTACTAATTTTAATTCTTCAAAATTACTCATTCTAAGTGAACTGAACCTGGAGAATCACTTTAAAAATTGCAATAAATTACTAATTTTCTTTATACAAAATCTACAATTCGGAGGGAATGAATATTGAAGGACATTGACATAATATAGTTTTTATTTGCCTCTTAAATAATTTAATGACATTTTTTTAATATAATTTGTCTATATTTGTCTGTCATCAGTTTGAAAAATAATAATTTTTATTAAAAAATGATAATTCTCCGAAAATGTTGAACAACCATCAAACAGTAGCAATATGCCCTAAAACTAACACACAACAATACATTTTTTTTTCACGTTGTCTAGTTGTTTCCGGTTTAGTTTTAATTTACTATATATTCGGACAATTATAAAGTTCATGTAGCTAACGTTTTCATTGCCATTTTATAATAAAGACTGTCATTTTCGGAGAAATTTTGATAGAAATCCTGAAGTTCAATCAGCGATTCAAAAATTTTTGATTTTATATATTTTACTAAAATATAAAATTTGTGCGTAAAATAATTAATTATAATTTAGCTAATTTAAACATATTTTTCTTTAATTTATTAAAACATTTTAAAATACAATAATTTTGCTAAAATTATCTCAATTGAAATTCAAATTTATTTTGAAAACATTCACGAAAAATGCTGAAAATAAAAAGAAAAAAGAAAAGCATAAACAAAAATTATTTTAAATTATACTAAACTTTTTATGAAAAAATATACAATTTTTTTTTTAATAAAAAATAGCAAATTTTTTAAACAAATAAAATGGTGTGTTATTTACTATACAATAACTACATAAATAATGGAAATCAATTCAAATGTTAATTATTATATAAGTTAATAGAAACTATAAGAAATGGTGATCGATCGACTATACTTTTATCACATTGTCTTAACATATCTTAAATTGAAGCCTTGGACCAGCATTAAATCAATCATGAAATACGTCAACTTTTACGTAGTATCCTTGTTGAAACGATATACTAATTAGTCACAATGAATTTTATATTTTACCATCATTGCATTTCGGAAAAGTCAATATCATCGTTCACGTAAAACAGTGTTGCACAGATAATATGATGAGGGAGACCATTGTGAATGTTAATATAAGTTTTTTTTAAATCTAAACAGTATAAGGTTTACGTGTAATTCAAATAAAGTTTAGGTGCTGCAATTTACGATATTACTCCGGATACTCCATACAATTAAAACTGCAAATACAGGAGTGATTTGAGTTATTCATGTTTTACTAATTTATGTAGATAAACAACATGTGTTTTATTTTTTAAACATGAGCTTTTAATTACCAATAACATGTGCTATGTTTAAAGATTAACCGCGTGTCTTCTGTTATTGAAAATATTTACAATTTTCAAATTTTGCACCTTTCTAAACGGCAAACCTTTTAAAAGGGTGCTTTCTCCAAAGTATGAACTCATGATATAAAAGGTTTTTTGATGTATCAGACAGCTAATAATAATGCAGATAGTTCCTATACAATTATAATTTTATAAACACTTTTAGTTTTAGACGTCGACTAATAAAAAATGAAACCGTGTAAGATTGTAGACTTTAGCAAATATTCAAACCAATTCATTTAAGATGACTCGCATATATGTCAATGTTGTCAATAAAAAGTTAAATGCATTTAGCAGATACAATTAAAACTAAAAATTAGCAAATACATAAACCACGGTTTGAATATTTACTAAATTCAAAAAAAAAATTCATTTTAGTGTAATTCTACAATGTCATCAACTGTTATATAATAAAAAGTAATTAAAAATTTATAGTTAATAAAAATAATATAAATTTAAATAGTTAGGCATACATATTTAGTGTAGTTACAGTGTGATACATTCAGCAACATCCAATTTATTGATAATTTGATACAAATCAAAGAAAAAAAAAAAAAACAGGAAAATATATTTTAGTAAAGAAGTAAATATAAATTGTGAATAAATTAATTAAAAATTGCATAAATTAAAATAGTTAATTTTTTAAAAATGTAATTAAGAAAATAATTGTGTAGGGTGAAAAAACGGAAACAAATCAAAATAAAAGAAAATAAATAAAAAGTTTACAATACTCGCCCCGAAAAGCTGATTTGAGGAATCTGACTTTGCATATCAAATGTGCTCTGTGGTTTGTTTTTTTTTTTTTTTTTTATGTATACAGTTGTTGTGGAACAAATATTGTCCAATGTTTAATTATTCTTTTATAACATTTTATTTTGTTTTTATTTCAATTGTTCATTTGCATTGACTGCCTGTAGTATCATCACCACATATATTTTATATGGTCCATGAATTTCAGATGTATAATAATATGGTTTCCCCTTTTAAAATCATTAAGCCTCATTTTTAGTTTCAATTTTTTTTAATTTTAGTTTTTGAAAAATTATCAATCGATTGATTTGAAATAAATTAGTGGCACATTTTTTCAGCTTTTGTACATCCACCAGTTGGCTTTTTTTTAACATGTCTAATTTTAAAAAATTTAATTTTTATTAACTTATTATCTTTAACGTATTTGAAAAAATAAATAAATTAAAATATGTAAATGATTAAAAGAATTGTTAAAAATGTTTTCAAAATAATTATAAATTGTTTTTTTTTTTTCTAATCGTGTTTTTATAAAAGTAAAACTATAAAAAAGACCGGGTCCGCGTATTTATTATTAAAAAATTTAAATTATTAAATAAAAATAAAATCACATCTTAAATAACAGTCTATATAAGCTTTTGCTATTATTTTTTTTTAAAATGTCTTTAAAGAAGTACCTTATAAAATCGAGAAAAAGAAAGACCAAAAGCAAAAAAAAAAAAAAAATTATTAAAAAGTTAAAAGAATTCGATTTATTTATTTAGATTTGTTTTGTCTTTTTTTTTATATTTTTAAATGAAAATATAAAATATTTTCTACTGTTTAAATGCAAAAAATCCAGTTGGATCCCAATCTGTGGATTCAAGAGGGCCAAAACTTTCGTCAAAAAACCAATCGACGGTTTTAAATAGGTGATACCAGACACCAGATAGAAAATGTCCTTCATCAGTGTAAACCTGTAATGAAATAGTATAATGGAAATTAATTTTATTATCGCATTTTGCTACAATTTATTAATAATATTTCGAGAAATTTGAGAAATACTTAAGATTTATTAATGCCAGCAATTATTTAATGTATTTGCGTTGCTCGAAAGTAAATCGAAATGAATATTTTTAATCGTTGAAACTTTGTAAAACTTAAAATAGTCACATAAATGCAATTAATTTTATTCATTGACCGTTACGGATGGGTTATTTCTAGTTATAAACAATTGTAATATCTTTGACAGAAAATATTTTTCATTTCAAAGGTTCAACATAAATAATATTGAACTTTTTCACGTGAACTTTCCGTAAATCTTTTGATTGGTCTAAGAAATTATCGAATTTTTTCAATAACAATTTCTATGGGACTTTGAGAGCAGCACTAAACCTTAAATAAATAATATGTCCAAGCTCTGAAAATAAGAGTTCATTTGAAAAGGGTCAGAATTTTATACGATCAAATTTAATGTCAATACTAAGCAAACTGACTGTATATAAGAAAATCAATTCATACTTCAAATGTAAAAGCTTACCTGATGACGAAAACCAACACCTTGATCAATTAAAGCCTTCGCCAATAATAAAGAATGTTGTTGATGTACAATTTTATCAGCAGTACCATGAATTAATAGAAAATTTCTTGTGTCAATGTTACCGCATCTCATAGCTAAATCGGATTCTTGTAATGATCGTAAATATTCATCATTTTGTGGTATGTACCGTTCAGTGAAAAAGGAATCTATACACATAAATAAAGTCAATAAAATTTTATATTATTATTTACTGAATATTAAATAAAAAAAGAAACTTATTTACTGTGATATCCAAATGACACAATTGGATTTATAGCTAATGCACATTGTAATACTCTTTGTGAGTCCGTCGCCAATATCATTGATGCTGCATAACCTCCATAACCCCAACCATATGCACAAATACGTGTTGGATCAATAAATTTAAAATTATCCCTTAAATATGTTAACACACCCAATTGATCCTCTATTTCAACAGAACCCAATTTACTTTTTATTTGTGATCGTAATAGTTCTCCTTGAAAGCCACTACCTCTTGCATCAATTTGTGCCACAATCATTGATTTCTGACTACACAGATACCAATTCCAATCGACATGAAATCTTTCCGATACCAATTGAGATCCGGGTGCAGCATCACTTTATAACGAAATTATATTTTAGTTTATATTATTTATAAAAAAAATGAATTGATATTAAATTTTAAACAGAGTGAAAATATTGATAGAACAGAAAAAAAAAATAAAACCTTTGCTCATAAATGTACAATTGTAACTCAAAAGCTGTCTGCCACAAGGTTGATCTATCGATTACCCTATTGACATGCTTGACAGATAGGTAAAACATCCGATTTATCCAATCAGAAATATAGTGGATAATGTTTGTAAAATTTGTCGTGCTATGGCTATTTAAATGCTATTCAAATGGGTTGGTGTATGCACAAAATGATTTCTTTATTGTAGAAGTATGTGTCAAAATGATTATGAAAATAAAATTGATTTGTTTGATAATTGTATTGTGTTAGATCAAGTATGCCTTCAGAACAAACTACAATTTAAATTATAACTTTTAAAATCTTTAGCGGACATATAAATTTTGCGATATAATCATTTGCGTAATTATGAAAACGTTAACAATAAAAAATAAGAAATTCTCGGTCAAGATAGTTAATTTTACTGATCAACTAACAGATAAAATTAAAAACTTTGTGAATGTATTACTTTACAGCGGGCGAAAATAAATTTTTATTAGTACGCTATACGGTCACGTAATGCGAAGTCTACACCATAAATTAAATTCATTAAATGATGATACAACATAACTTCACCGAACTATAATATTCTCATAGTTATCACTTAATCAAGATGACTTGAGCAACTCTTTATTCCTGAATTAGTTTATAGAAAACCAATTATACTACTGTATATTGTAATATTTAAAAAAAAAAACGTGTTACATCATACTTACATATTTAATATTAAAGGAAATGCAATTTCTTCTTCCTCTCGCATACCCGGCGGCAAGAATAATCGAACTTGAGCATGAAAACCATAGCGAATTTCTACACTAAATGTTCGAATTTGCGGTAGCGCTAATTGGCCAAGTCGATTTCGCAGTAGATCGCCATTGTGAAGTATTAAAATTTTTGTACTTGTTTTCGTTTCCACTAAATAAATTGATGGTGTATTTGGTCCTAGACATTCTTGTACATAATATTTGAAATTTTGACTAAAATAAATTTTATTATATAAACAATTATTTGGTATAGAATTAGGTTGATGTTGATGATGATGATCATCATATGCGTTATCATCTGTTGTTAATGTTGGTGATGATGCATACGATGTTGAAAATGATGAAGATGAGGATGACGATGATGATGATGAAGTACTTAATTTTTCATTGTTGGAAGTAATTTTTCTTAAATGAAATGTTTTTAAACTATTATCACATGTTAAACAAATTGGTAATGTTGATGTTATAAAAATTCTATTTGATTTTTCAGTCATATTTAATTTTAAATTAATTTTATATAAATGTCGTTGTCCTGGTTTAAGCTCTGGTGTTGCCATAAAATAGACAATTTCATTGTGCTCATCCCAGCCCAATATTTCGGTTACTTCAAAACGACCCATTGTCAATGGTATTGTACGCATATCTGACGTAGATATGAAAACAACTTGACGAAAGTAACCATGTTCACCGTCACGTACAGGTAAACGTTTTAACATAAAACCACCAATTTCAAATTCATATTTGTCAAATGTTGACGTTGTTTTATTTGTTATTGATATATTTACTGTTGACCTGTCATCAATAGTTGTTGGTCGAATATTATTTAATGGTGGTGTTGTATTCATGGAATGCTTAATAAAAAATTCACTTTTTGAAAATATTGGTTTATCAGATGGTAAAACCCAACCATTATCGACAATTATTTCTGTATAAATCTGTAAAATTGAAGTAAAAATTATGTATGTTAAATATATTAGTCAATAACACTAAGGCTCTATCATCGTTATCATGGTAGATCATTGAGAAAATGAAGTTATGTAGTATTAATAAATAATCTGTCAATCTCTACTTCTGATAATTATAAAAACATTTGTGCTAAGAGTAATTTATGGAAAGAAAATGACTAGTTTGAGGCAACAACAATTATTAAAACCATCATTGTATATACGATATTACACTACATCTAAAGTGTCTGCTAAATTTAGTTGAATTAACTGAATAAGTTTTCAGAAGATATAATTATTTATTCGGTAATAGCTAGTTAATCTATGTATAAATTCAATATGGTGACCACATTTGGAAAGCCATTAGGTTTCACGATCAACAAACATTTTCAAAAATATATGATTGCGTAACTTTCTAAAAGTACCATAAAAAAATTTATGAAGCTCATTGAAGATTTTATGAAGCAACATTTCAGTTAGAACAGTTAGATATAAGCATTTGTTTAATGCCATTGCGGTCATGACAGATTAATAGAAAATAAGGCATTTTAAAATATAATGTCAATTTTTGTCAGTGTGTGCCAAAATCATTTTCACAATCAATTTGCCAAAACTTTGATATTTCAGAAAGCGGTTTGACTGGTTTCATTTCAAAATTAATTTCACTTACCTCGTGACAATTAAAATTTGGTGCTCGACACAATACTGTCAAGGCACTAGTCTGTTCACGATTCATAAATGTTACAGATAAATCTGTTGATGATATCCAAATCATATTGCCAACATAGCTATTATTTTTAATATTTACAGGTGGTTTTATTGGGATTTTATTGATAAATTTTAAAACTGACAAATCCACAACAAATATTGAAACATTTGGATTTATTGTATTTGCTTTCGGATAACGTATTGTTTTCACCTGTGGATATTTATGATTTTCACCAATCCATGTGTACCTACAAAAAAAAAAAAAAAAAAAAAATGGGTTGATTTAAAAAATGTACAAAATTTAACAAAAAACCAAACTAACTCATATTCCTCAACTTGAGTGTCATTGAAGGACATAAATGATAAATAAGAACCATTTATTGAAAACGCAATTGTTTCACTTTTAAGTTCTGGTGTATTTGAGTATAACCAATCTGGAATGCCATTATAAATTATGCCTTTCATACCTAAAATTTTCGGACATAAAAACAGTTGAATTAATTATTCAAATTTTATTGTTAATTACACTTAGTTTCTCATCTTACCATTTGTTGTTATTCTACAAACTAAATCATTTTGTACTTTTGGTTTATAATATAAATCATTTTCATGTACAAATGCAATTGCTTGAGATGCTACTCGATAACTATTACTATTAATATTTATACTATTTGTACTACTAATAATACTATTTCCATTGTTAGTAGTTGATGAAAATTGTGAAGACTTTTTTGGAAGATTATTTGGTGCCCAAATAACATGCTGTAATTTGGGTGCCTCTCTTGCACCATCCTTCGGTGATAAAGCAAATGTATTACGCGTTTGTACATCAAAAACTGAATATCTGTAAAAATATAGTAATAATTATAATATCCAAACTTTAACCTTTAACGTATTTACTAGGGGTTTCTCACTTCATACAATCACTGTACATTATAAAATACAATCAGATTTTTTTTAACAGAAATCACTAGCAACCTTTCAAGCAATCACTTACAAGCGCAATCATTACAAAACAAATTTTATTTTAAATATTAATATTAATTTGTATAAGCATTTGCTAAAAGTACTTAAATATCTGCTGTCTTGCAAGGAACGTTCTTTTTAGCTTTTTGGTTACTATTCTTGTAAATCATCTCAATATCTGTATTATTGATAATTACTGTTTGAAACACAAACCACATGTAAATATAATAAATTTAATCACAAAAGTAGTACCTAAATGTGTGTTACATGAATTATATTACAGTACTTTGATTCAAATATACCAGGCACTAAATAGGCACATTATAAACCATTGGGTTCTTTCCAATGGCGCGCTTTTTCACGGAAAGCCTGGTACACCAATAAACAAAATGGTGTGAGATAATTCACAATCCATCTGATATTATACAAACAGTGATTGAAAACTACCTCTAAGATTTTCAAATGATTTTAATAAGGCATTTGATAGAGTATCCTGAGATCTCGATTGGCAGACATAAAAATTTCAAATTGCTCAAATAAATTATAGTACATCTAGCTTATCTAATATTACCGTTGATATGCAATAGACTTCTAGATTAAGTTACACAATATCTTTCTCGTATAATACAGGCATTTTGTGTTTTTTAACAGCATAACATTCAGAAATGTAAGTCAGTGTTGCCGAATCACAATAGCTTCCCTTGTACTTTAAGTGTCAGTTGTCTATCACACACAATACCGGATTACCGAACTGGAACTGGGTGACTGTTACCTGTTGGGTGACTGTTGCCAGATGGGTGGTAAGTGGTTGGACGACAATAATGAGGTTATGTTCATGAGATGTACTGTTGTAAAGTACAAACTCAACTTGTATTCTCAAATATTTTATAAAATTACATTAAATTTATATAAATACTTAACTTATTATTCACTAAAAAATTATATAATGAAGAAAAAATTTCCTCTGATAAAAGTAACAGCATCAGAAACAGACGTCGGCATAGTAATTGCTTATAGTCAGGTAAAATTCATGAATTCTATTGTTAAATTCATAGTTTCTTATAAGATAATAATTAAATCACAATATTACACAATTATTTATATATTCTCACAATTATATTAATATTTAAATTAATTAACAATACAAATAAAAACATAGACAACAACTTTGAATAAAAAACTTCTAAACTGGACAATTTTTCAGTAAAAAGAGTCTTCGTTTAAAAATACTAAGTCGAATTTCCGATAGAGGCGCTCAAACTCATTTAGAAGGTACTAAACACGGCAACACTATATTAAATAGTTTCATTTTGACACATAAATTTTACATTGTTATGAAATAAAATCATGATTGATCTAAATTAAAATCAGAATTTATTGTTATGATTAATCTTTTAACAAATTATTGAACATAATTCTAAATAAAAAAAAAAACTAGAGTAAGTCAGTTAAACATTAGTATTTACGTTTATACCGGCGTGCGTTTTTTCCAATCAATTTATTCTATTGACTATACTTTGTAGCGTGCATCGCTTAGATTTTGTAATTACTTTGTCTCATTATTAAAGTCGTATATCATCAGACGAACCCAAGAACATCTTCATCAGGTCGCTCTTAATGTGCATTATAATATTTCCGCACTTTACCACGCAACGAGTGAAACGTTAAATTACTTGTGAACTGCTGTTTTTTTTCACATTCTGTAGTTAACACAAATATCGATACGTGCAAGTAAAATAAACGTACAATAAACAAGGTTTGCTTTGCATATTTGATATAAAGTTTTTTTTTTCTTTATTACTTCCACCAAATTTCACTTAACCTAAGCACGTCGAGTTTATATGTCTTAAATTGCTGTATCACCAATGCCATCCTCATTGATTTCCAAAGTGGTTCTAACATACCAAATTCCAAATCGTAAGTAAAACATCGTCATCGCATCTCTGTCTAAACCGTATACATTTGTTGACGTTTCATGTGTAAATAGTAAAGTCTCTGCAGTGTTATCTAGGTTGGTGAAATTAATAGATATTAATTCCTAAATAGGTATCTAACAGCGACCTAACATTAATTATTTTAGCCGAGTTTAATTTGATGCAGATAATTTAAAATTCTGTTAAAATTATATAAATAAATCAGCTTAAGAGAAATCAGTTCTCTAAACATGTTACACCACGTGCCAGACACTTATATTTTGAACAAACTGAATATTTAATTATTAATTACCTTGAACCATCTAAATTACCATCTGATAATAATAGAACATATTTTAAATCAGGTGAAACAATAAAATTTTCGGCATTCAGTTGTCTCTGTAATTAGAATTGAAAATGTTCGAAAATTGAGTAAAAAACTTCACTGTACACAATTTTGTGATTATATTAAAAATGATACTTACAAAAGTGGAATTGGTCATTAAAATTTGTATTGTAAAATTATCCAAATTTAAAATTGATAAACCACCTGTTGAATCGCGATAGATTAGTTCGACATCTGAAATTAAATTGATAGTAAAAATCGATACTAATACTGATTGTAATTCAGAATTTGTGCCTATAAAAAGAACCAAATCTGTTAAACCTGATCAGCATCACATTTACTTGTAGATGCTGTTAAATGTCAGTTCAAATTTGAAAATTGATTGCCAGGATAGGTGGGTATAATTAATGAAATTTAGAGTCATTTGTGGTTACTAGTGACCGTTTATGGAATGGAGTAGCCGATTAACATCTACATCAATCAACCAACACATCTTTACTAACCAAACATTTTATAGAGATAAATCTGAAATGTATGATTTTCGTTCCAAATACAAAGATATAAAGAAAATGCCATTGTCTCTTCAATATTCTAATCGTAAAAACCACTAAATTTGGAGAAATAAATTTTTATAAACAACAACTCATCAATCATATTTTACCATATAACACATGAACTAGTCGTGTTCGAATTGTATTATCAGTAATTCTATGAGTGCATTAAACACAAGTAAATAAGTATCGTATACAAATTTTAAAATCAAATCAACTCTAATTACCATTTATCCATGTCCCATTAAATGGCTTCCACTTCAGTCCATTGCCATTTACATCAGATAGTGTTAAACGTCTACCCTTTACACGAGCTCCTTCATCTTCTGCAGAAATATTAAATTTATTATTTTGAAATATACTCTCGTTTGTCAATTTTTTATATTTCAAAAAATATTTCCAATTAATAAAATTCAAGATATATCAAACCAATAAATTTTAGGATATGTGAAATCAATAAAGTTCAGGATAAATGTCAATTTAATAACAATTTCATTTAACAAGGAAAACAAAAGGTAAAATAAAATCCAAAATTTTGTAAATAATTCAAAAAGAAATATTTTATCTGTAGCCATATTTTGTAACGAAAGAAAAGGGGTTAAGGAAAAGATAAATTTTGTTCTTAAAATCTAATGTAGAAATTCAAATTTTTATATTTATTTTATTATTTACCTGGTGATAGCAAAAATATTGAAAATACAATCAGTCCAAGAACGGCAGCAATTACAAGAAGAGCGATAAAAATGCCTCTCCAATTACGTTGACCCGGCGATGAGGCTACCAATTCCTGTAAGTAATAGAAATTTTTGATTAGGATAAATTTTTAAAATAATATTTAAATGCTAGATAAAATACTATATAATATTAAACATTTGTTAATAAAACAAATTCCGTACAGGAGTGACCGGCTAACATCTACAGTACTTAACTTATCTTAACCTGATCGAAGTGTCAACTCGAGCATAATGTATGTAAAATTCTGATTGGGACTAAAATTGGGCTATGACCAGGTGACAAATATTTCACCAACAAATTATGTATAGTTGGGTATGTATCCACAAGTGCAGTAAATTACTCAGATATATAATGAAACAACTATCTACATTTTCCATATGGAAATTTTAATTTATAATTGCTGTGATTGACATTTGATGTTACTTGCATATTTAGTAATATCAATTTAACATCGTAGTGCCGCACGATGCACCCACATGTGTTATATGATCCGTATTCAAGATGTTTCTGTTTTGATGCAATCTCGGATGTGTATGTTATCGACTAATTTTGGAACATAACGTGTGTACTATTGGGACCAAATTACTTATAGAAGGAATGCAAATACGAATTGACTATTATTATACACCGATTAGCTGGCAGTGTCCAGGTTTTTATTCCATTTGAATTTATTTGGAAAACAACGCTCTCTTATATTCTGGTGAAAACTTTTAGGCTTTATCGAGAATATGGTACTTTCAGACCATATTAACCATCATAGTTACTACTGTTCTTATTAAATAAAGACACTTATACCAATTAGGTTAGCATATTTTAAAAATATTATTTTAACACTCCGTATTTACAATTGACCTTATTCTGAATTCAATTATTTCTATAGTTCATGTTGTATTGTGTAGAAACGAAAATCTATTATGTTTAACCAATTCATATCGTTTTCCTTTCCAAATTTTCAACATTTTATTTAACTTAAATCCTGCATAGAATTTAAATTAGCTTTATTAATTCATTTGTCCAAGTACAGTCCATCATATTCAAATTATAAGTCAGTCTATGGTCCTTTCATATACATTATCCAAACTTAAGGGCCATTATGTGTTGTACAATAAATTTTTTGGGTTCCATATGTAGTTTCATCTTAGAGTTGTTCATTGTACACATTTGTGTATTTTATGTATTATAGTTTTGATATAATAAAGGATTTTATAAATTTGGATTGAAATTTACGTTTTACAATTTTTGCATTTATGGGCAAAATATGTTTAAACATAAAAACGGAACGACTTTATAAGAGCTATTTTTATTGATAAGTGGGAAATATTTCATTCGGGAATTTTAAGTTAGCTTTCTGTTCGATGTCTCTAACTAATTTAAAATTTTGCATATTATTGCTGGTTATTCTGAAGGTGACCTTTCTACCATTTCTTGTAGCATATCTTCCAGTTAAATTTAAATACAGGAAATTCCAGTTTGTATTATGCTATTGTGAATATTTGGCAAAAATTTAAAATTTATTGTTAAAAAAAAAACTGTTTACACTTTTACGGGAAGTTCTGTTCCTAAAAGCTACTAAATATTAATGTATGGAAATGCTGTTTAATTATAAATAAAAAAATATGTAACTAATTTATAAGTGGGTGTGCCTATTACTTTAGGTAATAGAAAAGTTTCCATAATATAAATAAGGTATTAAACTTTTAAATTTTCTAGTAATTTTTTTCGAGACAAAAGGGTGATTTTGAAAGTATCAGAAGAAAAAAACTACTCTCTCGGACGGTCGAACGGATGGTCGAAAGATCGGTTGAAAGGCTGGTCAAACAGCCGGTCGAACGGCCGGTCGAACTGAAGTGATGAATGAACGGTCAAACGTACAGACGGACGAAAGTATGTAACTGAATAAGCGAACGGCTACTGAAGAAGCAATCGTATGAGCGAACGGCGAGCGATCAAGCGACCGGAGCATCGAACGGCCAAACATTCGGAAAATAACAAATTATGCTATTATAAGCATATATTTATAATTTATATATTTTCTTCAAGACATTACTTGAATGAAACAAATTACCATATGCAGTTAGAACTACATTTCCAGGGCCTAATAATATCATTCTTTAATTTCTGCAATTTATTGAAAATAGACGTAAATGCACATATGGTTTTTTTGGATAATATTATATGATAAAAAAAAAAGCAAATTGGAATTGATCCAAATAAATTTTTGAATTGAAAAAACTGACTGCGGTCAATTAATTAAACGTTTAGTATGAAGGTCAATTCCATTCATGTAAATTGGTTAATGAAGTGCTATTCAATAAAATCTCAAAGTTACGTAAATTTTTAGTCATCATATCATTTAACACTTTGTGTTAAACAAAGACGAACTCATAAATAGCAACAAACTGTTGATCTTCTCATACCCTGCTGTCATGTTATTGAACTTATCATCTAAATTGAGCTTAACCAAATATATTTACTGTAGTCCGGAATTGATATAGAAAGTGAAATTTCTAGTCCGAAAATTGAAACGTTACAAAGAATAACAATACTGAATTTGTAATCAATAAAATCAAGCCATATTGCAGGTCTAATTTTAAAGACAACTTGAATATATAATTAGTATATTTGGGTAACTGTCAGAATTATACCAATGCACGATAACAGTACAAATATCAGCTCATAAATACATGATGGGTTGATAATGTACGATCATTTTTGACAGTTTCAAATTATTAGCTAAAAAGAAGGATTTTAATTTTTGGTCACATAGCAATGAACTTCACGGGTATTTTTGATATTCAATTCAGTTGTTTCAGAGATTTTTTATAGTTGATTTTAAATTGCAATGATAAATCCGTGATTTTGTTGAACATTTCAATATATTCATTACAATTCCTTTCATTAATTCAGAGTTGAGCATATAACAATTTCAGGACGATTATATAAGAATGTATTATTCTTATATACGTTTATTTTATACTCCTGTTTTTAGAGACTTTACTGACAAAACATTACAAATCAATAATGAAAATTAAATAATCATTTTTAATATTGAAAGTTATAAATAAACCTATACAATGTTTGAATATAACGAGAATTTTCCAAATAAATCAAAACAGTCAGCCTACACTTTTCATAATTTACAGCCTACGATTTATTATGGTAATTTATGAGAATATGTGAACGATTATTACTTGAACCTTTAACAAATTTATTTCACAGATGTTTGAATTATTTATGTATTTGCTAACAATTACAATTAGTTGAATGATATTACATCAAAGATAATAATTTCATAATTGTAAAAATTAATAAATTACATTCCTATAGGAAATGTCGTGATCTAAACTTTTACACGTCCAGAAAATTTTAGATCCTTAATCTTCAATTGAGCGTCAAATGATAACGAACCAATTTTCATTAATTTTAACATTGATACATATTTATATTTATGTTAACTTGTGAAATATACCTTAATAGTTACTCCAATATAGTCTCAAGTTTGATTATATGATTAACACAGTCATATTACATCGATAAAGTAAAAATCTTATATATGCTCTCATACCGCAAAATCTTATATATGCTCTCATATCGCATATAAATCTTTATTGCGTTTAATAACATGTTACTATGACAGCCCTTACAAATACTCATTAACATGAGTACAACCAAATAAAATGTAATTGAATTATGGCCATAAACAGTCGATAATATTGTAAAATACGCACCTAATTGGAATTCCCAGATTAATAGATGTTGTAGTTGTCAACACGATGTAAAACCTACATTACGAACTCTGGCACCAATTGTAGGAGGTGAGATGAAGTGATGGTACTAAAAAATTGATTGTGATAATGGCACCTGTTTATTGACGTGTGCTCACGTGAAGTATGATGTTGGCGCTCATTACAAAAAAAAAAAAAACTATTTAGTTTAGGATCATTTATGTGATGTACTTAAATTTGTAATCAGAACTACAAAATATTGTCTCCGTATATTTTGAAAATTTAAAATTCTTAATTATGAATATTTAGGTTGGTATAATTTAAATACCGAAATATTTTAGAAATGGCAAATTACTTGTGGTTGTGGCTCGCCATTTTTCACCCAAATGATATACAGCTCATAAGATAATAATGAGGATTATGAATAAATAACATTGAAAATGTAACATCATAAGGGTATTCTTTTCTTTATGCTAATATTATATATAATTACATGTAAATTGCTAAAAAAAAATTGTGAAAACAACAAACTTTTATTAAACAAAATATACAACTGAAATTTATATGTAAAATCAAAGCGGTAATTCTCTACAGCACAAATGTACAATAAAAATTTGAAGTAAGTTTTTTTTCTGCATTTTTTAAATTTTGTCACAATTTGTTCAAAAATAAAACGAAAAAATACTTGTCGTTGTCGACATTTACTACATCCCTCATATAAACACATAGAATTACAAAATTACTCAAAAGAAATTGAAAGGGTGTTGACAAACACATGGGATGAGAAACAACCAAATTCAAAGTCGATATATACATAATGTGGGTAATAACATACTAAAATAAGAAGAATTACTGACAATTTGAGAACGTCTCTGTCCTGCAGTGGAATCAACAATTTAATATGATATTAATAATCGTATATTTTCTAAAGTTTTAAACCAATACTTCATCTAATAGTATCTACTTGCAGTTCTACATGTTTTACACTGTAAATATTACAAGAATATTGGCTCTACTATACCGATTTGGAACGCACTCCTTTTCTCTGCTAACATTTTATTATATTACTGGCGCCATTCGTTTAAGCGTGGCGGGAAGTTGGTCGAATCCATTATAAAAAAAAAAAGTTCTTGTGTAAAGTGTTGTGCTTTTTTTTGTATTTTTTCCTAAATTAAAATTGATAAAAGTGATAAAAATGTGTAAACTATAGAAAATATAAATATATAATTAATCTACATGCAAAATGACTGAATTTGGGGTATTTGGTGAATAGTTTTTAGATTTATTTTCCATTGGCACATTTAGATGGTTTCGCTAGTTTTTTTTTTTTTTGTATAAATTTGGTCGCTAACGAAAAACGAATGTATGGACAGCATGTCCGTAGTTTATTTTATGGTATGTTGATTTTATATTATTTGAAAATTCCAGTCTACTACGTATCTTACAATATTACAGACTCGACTCCCATTCCTCATTAAAACAATCCTTACAAATCTATTGCCTCTCAATTTATTTCGAACATTCATTATGTTATGTATGGTTGTTAAAGGGTAAATATTTCCTCATTCGATCTGTTTGATTCACTTCATATAGCATTGATTTCATCATTTGTTTTACTTATATAGTCATAGTCATGTGACTATTGTGTATTTCAATTCCAAATTGTTTACCGAATATTTCTGAGTGCTGGTAATTTCTAATCCAATGGACACACAGAATAGAATTTATTCTAAAATACCCAAATCATCTATAGTGCATTGTTGTTTACATATTAACTATTTTCTGGTTTTTTTACCTGTTACAGAACTTGACCTTGTTAATGGATATGGTACCGTCTCAATGGACGTTTTTTTTTATAAACTTTCTCAACCTGTGACACGTAAACATTTTGGTAATTTACTATGTGCTGGTTCAAGAGCTAAGTTAATTCTTTTCACGTGTTTTCACTTCGTAAAGTGTTGGCCAGAGCTCAAAAAGCGCAGAATTGTAAAGCCAGAAAAACTATAATTAAAATATCTGTGGACTAAATATTGAATCCAGTGTCTGAAAGGTTAATAAAAATGTACTGGTGAAACTAAATATTGTCAACTTATAAAAAAAAATTTGTCTGTAAATTTTAAAATTGGTTTATCTACATTCTTAATAACAATCCACTGTCATCGATATTTTTGTAATATCCAATAAATCATTTCTTAGAACAAATTAGAACATCAGAAATCACATCGAACAAAACCCTGACTGTATTTATGAACAACTATAACTAATGGTACTTTATTAACTGTTGATTTTCATTGCATTCACCCTTATTAATAAATGCCGTGTTTTTCAACGGTCACACATAAGCACAGATCACTATAAATCGTTATCTATAACCAATCAATTTCAATCATTATAAAATATACGTCTGCTTGACGGAGATAAGGATGTAAAATTTGCACTGTAAACAACATTTATTCTGTACATTTTTCACGATGACATTCAATGTAGTTGAATTGAGATTTTATTCAACACAAATCATTAACAAAACAAGTGATCATTGTTATAAACATATCGCAAGTGTTTATGATGATATATTCCACACCATGTTAGTGGGATATACAAAGGTCAATTCAGTACTCATTTAACTTATGCGAACCTAACTACAACACAACTTTGTTAGGAAACTTTAATTAACTCTATAAAATTTAAATACTAATTAATTTATTGTCTATTAAAAATATCATAAGTACTAAAATTTAATTGACATCCTTCCTCATTTTTACCAAACAAATTATCTCATAGTTGTCTTGTGATTTTACGCGCCACTTGCGCGGTATTTTTAAAAGATAAAAATGAAAAAAAAAAAACTCAAATAAACACATGGAAATTTTGTTTATTTTGAATAAAAATAAATAAAATCAATTTAATTAGAAGGAAAAAAAAAATTATTTTTAAATTTTTCATTTATAAATATCCGTAAATTATGTACATACTCGTATAGTAATTTAGACTGGTAAATTAAAATAAGATGTAATTCACAGTGAGACATATGCAATACAGTCAGTACTAATTAAATCAATCAAATAGTTTTAAAAAGTGTGTGTTTTTAAGATTTTCGTAATTATTAAAAAAAAAAAAATCATCTGCAATTTCAATTATGGTATATACTTAAAGTAATTGCAGCTAAGGTGACATATCGTCAAATATTGACGGTAACATGTTCAAAACTTATCTACGATAACGGCAAATGTCAATTTTACTGCCACCTATTCACTTTGATATTTGTATACAAAATTTGGTCACTAAATGCTGACCTACTATCAATGATTTATCATTAACTCAAGGTAGTTATTAGATGTTGATACGTTAACTTGATGATCTGGTCAGCTAAGTATTACTGTCCCAAACTTCTTCTTCTTTCTTTCTTCTTTTATTGTCCTAGCCTGTGGCCATATAGACAGATTTTGTTTTTAATAATTTGTTTTTGTTATTCAACCACTGGTTAAGTCGCAAAGTGATAAATTTACAATTTACAATTCTTTTTTGTAAATTTTGTCTACAGTGAGGCTTGAACTCCGGTCTACCGCCGTACTAGTCTAGTGCTTTAACCATTGCGCTACCACGACGGGTACTGTCCCAAACAATTTACCTATTTACATTCATTTAAAAATATCAAATATACGTCAATAACTGTCACACTAAAGATGCCAAACTTTGAACGCAAAATACGCAAATGTACACAAAAAAAAAAAAAAATTAAATAAATTATTAGTCGAGATTCGTATATAGCCGCCATAATTGGGTTGATGTGATGAATATCATAGACACAAATTAAAAAATTTAATCATTAAATCGCATATTAAAAGTATTGTGTTCAAATTCAGAAATGAATTCAAATTGTTATGATTAGCAAATGAATAAAATGGGATTGAATTCAACATTGATTGAGGTGTCGCCGCAACGATGATAATATAAGCTAAGCGATTGATTGAAATTCTCAGAAATATAGAAAATTATTATGGACATTAAAAATAGTGGGGCCAAGAAATTTTATTAAAAACGCTAGTACTAATGGTAATATATAGAGTGATAAAGATCTGATCTTATAATCGCATTGACTATGGGTATTATACGTTAATGTCTTGTAGTTCCATGTTAATTAAAGGTGTAAATCATAAATTTATATCATCTGCAGTTATGGGTATTTTGATAATAATATTATCAAATCGAGAATTTAAAACTTACCGTAAAACTACTACTTTTCAGCAATTTATTAAAGGAAACATAAGTCCCCCTTCATCTAATCTTCGCAGCTTCTTCTTCCTTAACTTACTTTATTGTTGCTACTTCTCAAACTATTGTACCATACATTTTGTCTTGTGTATCGTCATTGTCTGCATTTTACCATTATTATCAATATCTAAAATCCAATCAATTATTATTTTTGTTAGAATTTTTTAATCACACAAAAACCCCACACACCGATCTTCAATTTCGTTCAATCGCATAATTGATTCTAAATATTTTAATTTTTTGACAACGCAGAGAAATTGTAGGCAATCTATTGATACTAATATGTGTCGGACGTTGCCCTCCAATACCAAATTTCATATACTGATTTTGATTCCATAATTCTATTTGACTCTCACTTAATAAATCTGCGGAAAAGATAGTCTATAATGGAAGAGGCTCCTGTATTGTAATCGATAGATATTGCATAACAATGATAAAGATTAATGGTCTTAATGCTGAATACTTATTTACAGTGAATGGGTTAGATGTTCCTCAATTTATATGATACTATATAGTACTGATAGTTTGAGATCTTAATGCTTGATCAAAGGAGATCTCTATGTACACTATTATTGATCTATGAATGTTATGTGGATGTTTTTCTTACTTTGTCCATACTTTTCAATCATTACATCCAGTGTCTATATAGTGTCTGTTATTGACTTGAAATAACGAATCCGAAATGGTTTTCTAAAACATTAATTAGATCACCGTGAAATTTGTTGTCCAATTTTATTTGCAAAAAATAATTGTTTTTTTTTTTTTTAAAAAGGCAGGCGATAACTTCGTACCAATGAATTTAGCATTGCATCTGCGTTAAATATCTTATTTAATAAATTTTCCAATTATTAAAAATCAATAGCACTTAGATATTTCCAAGGTTCTGATGTTATATGGATCAGGTACCTTCGTCTTCTTCACAGAGTTTCACTGAATCCAATGTAGAATTTGATGCAGGAATTTGCTAATATTTTTCTTTTAGCAGCTGATTGCAATATTGGTTTTACATATTATTTACATTCTATCTCTGCAATTGAAATGTTTCTACTTTCATCATTAATGTGTTATATGTCTTTGGCTTTGGATCTTACTACCTAACCGCCTCCCACCCTATATAATGTATATTATGTCAGTTGCATTTTGGTTTGTCATGTGCTGTAAAATTTTGTGAGTTGAATATTTTATGTCTCTTTGAAACATTCTCGTTATACCCTTAATTTTTATGTCATGTAAATACCTAAATATAACATCTGAACTACATTTATAGTTAAATTAGCTTACTAAACTGATGATAGCTACCAAATTTTAACAATTTAAAAAAAAATACTAATGAGGCACAAGGTACAACAATAACAACAACAACAACAACAAAATACAACAACAAAAAAGTGATAATAAACATCTTAACAAAAAATTGTACCTCATCTTTTGTGACAAGCGTAACTTTTTTCACCGGTGTGCTAACAACTACAGTTTCCTTTTTGGAAGTTTTCATATCCTTAATTTTTCGTATTTGAGACATTTTTAACAAACGTAGTTCTTTGACAAATCAAATTTCTTTTTCTCACCAAAAAAGGTTTTCTATCTTTTTAATAGTACAATTAAAATAGCACTTATAATTTTTTATGTTTTTTCCTTTTTGTTTAAATTTTCCTTTTTAAAAACAACAAAGAAAATTGTCAAAGCAAATGATTTTCTTTAATTACCCGTTTTATACTTTACTTCATATATAAAAATCCTTCCACATAAAAAAAAAACTACTCTCTTTTCTTATTGTCACATTTTTTATCTCCTTATTTTTTATATTATCCGGACAATAAGTAAAATTATCTAAACAAAAATTTCACTCATTCTTCCTTACGTTAGCAAAATATTCTTTGAAAATTGTAAAATATTTCACATAAATTTACAAACAAAAAAAAAATGCTTTTCATCACAATGTTCCTGCAATTTTCCAGGAATTTTCCTTATTTCTATACAAATGATAAAATATACCACCTACATACACTCGTAAAAAAAAAAAAAAAAAAAGAAAAAAAAATAGATAAATTTTGAATATCCTTTGAATGTATTTTATTGTGAAAATGGAAAAATCAATAAACTTCACTAAAAAGGTTTTCCTTCAATCACAGTTTCTGCCATTGTCACTTGATATCCTTTAAGTTTGTTATGTTATTTACAAAGGACAATAACCATAGTGCTAATTTAATGCAGAACTAATTTCATTAATATAAAATATTTGTTTTTTTTTTTTATTAATTCAATGCAAATCACACTTAATATGAAGATATTCCTTTTATAAAAATCCTTATAAAAAGTCCTTTTTACAAAAAAAAAACAGAAGAAAACAATTAACAAAAACAAAATTCCTTTATT
>JANSTX010058375.1:0-12266 GCA_027564355.1 Penthetria funebris
ACAACAACAACAACAACAACAACAACAACAACAACAACAACAACAACAACAACAACAACAACAACAACAACCACCACAACAGCAACCGCTCCAACAACATCAGCAGCAACTTCAGCAACAGCAACAACAACAGCAACAACAACAACAACAAAAACAGCAACAACAACAACAACAACAGCAACAACTGCAACAACCACAAGTATCGATAACCGGTACAAGATATCCATATGCTCAAGATAAAGCATCACATGTAAAATTTATTGAACGTGGTGTTCCAGAAGGTGCAGCTGCCGCAAGTGTATTACCACAAACTGATTGTAATGCACTAATGTCACCAATATCAGCATCTACAATACAGCAACAAAGTGGTATACATGTAATGAATAATAATAATAATGTCATTCAAGCATCTGCAACAACTGCAACATCTTCGGTAACGTCTGCAACAGCTCCAGGAGCAGTTTTTTATGCCATGAATGTTTGACCCGGGGATTAGGTAAATGTTAATATAGTCTTTAAGAAATATTTATATAGCAGCTCAGCAAAAATTGAATAATAATAAAATAGATTTTCTGTGATTATATTATTTTATTGGGTATACAAGTATAATAAATTAAAAATTTATATAAAAAAAATAAAATAAGTAACTACGATAAACATAAAAAATATAAAAATGATACCAAATATAATAAAAATTCAAGTTATTTTAATTTCATTAACGTTATTTCAACAAAATTAACAAAGAGCTCCGGTAAAGACACATGCTTTATTTTTGTTTTATTAACATACTCGTAATGCCGTTTAGTACTTCATTTTAACAAGTGCATACAGTAACTTAAAATTAAGACAATTAATAGCATACAGCACATGTGTACGTGCTGTAAAATTAGCAACACACGCACGGTTTTAATAATTACAATAAATGAGTTTCAAATTGGAAAGTTCACAGTATTACAGATTTCTAAAAATCACAACATAACTTTTCTGAAGTCTGCAATAAAATTATTCTTGCAGATTTTAGAACAGATTTTCTGTTACTATAACTTATATTACCCGTCGTGGTAGCGCAGTGGTTAAAGCACTAGAGTAGAACGGCGGTAGACCGGAGTTCAAGCCTCACTGTAGACAAAATTTACAAAAAAGAATTGCAAATTGTAAATTTATCCTTTGTGACTTAACCAGAGGTTGAAAAGACTATTTGGGCCAAACTGGCCTTGGTCGTTAAAGAAAAAAAAAATAATAATAATAATAATAATAATAACTTATATTATATGTGATACATTGATATTAATGTCTTATTTACAGTTACTGTATATCTTTGCTGAGGTGTGCTGTACTTAATAAATAATTCTATGTTATACCAGTAAAGTGTGTCTTTGCTAAAGGACAACGATTTTGTTTGGTTTAAACTCAATTTTAATAAAAAAAACATTATTTAAAAAATACTTCATATATATATTAATGCAACAAAATGTTAATAATTAATTATTTTTTTTTGTTTTTAATAATTTAATTAAATTAATTTGATTATTATTGTTAAAATAAATTATAATAATTAGTTTTATTTCGCTTTGCTATTAATTTATTTTACAATTTCTTGACTTGTTCATATAATGTCGTGTCCTGGCTATGACGATAGCTTAATACTAATTTGGAATACTCTGTGCAGATACTTTATCTTACTATAGATTATATAAAAATATTAGATCTTGGATGTGATATTGAGTATCACATTGAATAAACTCATACGAATGTCTTGTACTCTGGTTAAGAGCACAGTACTTGAATCTTTATCTGATAAAAGAAAGCATACTCATATAGCAACAACCTGTTTTTTTTAGCAGGCTGCAAACGTTTTTACTTTATTTAAAAGGTTTCAGTCAAACGTTGAAAAGAATAATTTTTCTACCATTTATTATAACTCATAGTATACCCAAATGTAAAATTTACTTTAATTTAAAACGTTTACTTTGTTCATCATGAAGATATGGAAGTAGATTTAAAGTCTGAAGCTAACTGTCCTTTATTTTCAATGAAGAAACGTATAAACAAATCATATAGTAGTTACTTCTAAGACAGAAGGCAAGAGAAATCCTTTCGTCCTATAGTTCCTTCATCCATTTATTTATTTGTTCATTCTACCATTCATCTGGTTGTACTTTCGTTCCTTCGTCAATTTGATTATGATATGGGTTTCTTAATTTATTAATCGATTCGATCATTTATCCGTTTGTCCATTCGTCCGTTTGATCATTGAATCGTTTGTCTGCTTGTATATGACGAATAATTTATAATGTTTTAGACACCATACAGTAGATAGCTAGTGGTCATTTCACAAAATAATTTGATTTGAACGCAACATTTGATTTGTAAATGATAAACTATGTACACGTGATCCTAATTAAGTTTTCTGTTAATAAGTTTAAATAGACATCTAGATCTATTGTTTAATTCCCTAAAATATGGTTAAATAACTCAATTCTTCAAAAACAGAGTATAGCCATAAAATACAATATTTTCTTGCTGTGTATTATACACACTAATAAAATGTATTATTCCAATTATAGAACACGTTGGTGGTAAAAATTTGAATTGAATGCCCTAAAAGTTCATTTAAATTACTGACGTCAATGAAAATTGTATGTGAACATGTGTTGCATAAAATATATTTTAAGAAATTTCCCATTAAAGACTTTTACTAACCTGTTAATTAATTACGTGTCTTATTATACAGTATGGAAATTATAAACCAACTTACTATGGAATTATTTCAATATAATAATAATTTTGTTTTATAAATAATTTGTAAAAAAAAATAAGAAAGCGTTTAAGAATTTAATTGTGAGTATTTCAATGGTATTTGGTTTTCCAATGCGAACCACTGTCTTTTGCCATACATAATTCGCATAATATTTTGAAGTCAACGATGAGCATTACTGTAACAATAACCAAACTTTACATTCCAATTGAAATATTCAGTGCCCTAAGTTAATTGGGTTATTTTTCTAATATATCATCAATTATCTATATTCAGTCCATTATCAAAACATTTATATCTATAATAATCTGTGTTCAGTTAACGACGGTCTAAATCTTAAGTGGTACATATAGATTAACATCATGTTTTTCTGAAGTTATTAAATATATATAGTATGCGATCTATGTGTGAATACAATTTCGCTCTACATTCTTATTCTTTTCAAATCTAATTTCCAAATAATCTTTACCGATTTGATAATGAACAATTCTAATTATATATAATTTTTCCAGTGCACGTGTAACTATAAAAAATCAATTCAAAAATTACACGTGGTAAATAATATTTAATTATATACTAATAAATAATGTTATTAAAAACTGATTATGCTTACTTATTACAAAATGCCATTGATGGAACCATACGGTAAGTATAATTAAAAAAGGATGACGATCTTATATTAGGAGACACCTAAAGATGGAATATTTACTTTCTAGCCGCAAGCATTAGGTAAGTAAAGGTAGAGATGGATGAAATTGATAATATTATATGAACAAATAGGATTTTTTTAAATTCGGTCTTTTCAAACAGTCTACTGCTAATTTTCGTTTAAAAATTAATTTTTATTAAACACATATTAATGTATCATTTTATTTGAAACGAATATTTTCTGCATCGAATTTAATATCTTTAATTTAATTTCATTTGAAAGATATTAATATTGTATTATATAAACATAAATATTTTAAAATGATTGATTAATTTTTATTTTTCAAAATAGTGCCAAAATTATAAAAATGTGAATTATTTCAAATTTACATTATTTAAAAATATATAGAAATATAAACATAAAACCAACCAAAGAGAATCACTTTCAAAATATTTTTGTTACTTTTCAGAAATAATGTTATATAATAAAAAGGTTATTAAATTAATTGAATGAATAGTAATTTAATTAAAAAAATATTTAAAAAAACCAAAAAAAAAAAAAAAAACAAATAAATAAACGAATCATAACCTACTAAAAATATTAAAATTATTTTACACGTAATGTAGTTTTAAAAAAAATGAATATTATTTAATTTTAATGTAATAAAAAATTTAAAGTATTATAAAAATATTAAATAGTATTTAATGATTACAAATGTATTAAAATTTAAAATTCAAATTAAACCAAAGAAATTGAGAAGAGAAGAAACCGGATTCATTTTTAAAAAATAATAATTTTAATTTACATAAGTCCGATATCAATTGTCAAATGATACATTTGATAACTAACAATATAATAATCTTTTAAAACATAAAGCTTGACAGTAATTAATTCTATAATTTTGCACAATGCCCTTTTTTCCTCCAAATCAGAATATTTGGTGAAATTGTTTTATTTGCTAGTAATCTAACATATATTCTCAGTCAACACTTTGACTCCTAGATGTTTATATAGTTACCATTATCTTAACCTCTGTACACCACATGGGTGCATAGAACTTTAATACGATGTTACTTTGACGTATGACAGCAAGTTGGGGAAGGTCTTTTACATAGTATGAATACTGTGGAATTTGATTGGGACTTAAAGTGAAAAAAAAATTATTACTAAAAACCATTTTCACGTCCTAACAAAATATTACAAATTAAACAAATACGTAACAGGCAAACAGAAGCTTAGAAATTAAAAAAAAAAACGAGAAAAAAGCAACAACACAGACCTGCCTTTCAACCCATAAAAATTATTTAAAGATAAACGCACCTTCTCCAAGTCTGCTAGAGTTTTTTTTTTTGAAAGGAAATGTATTAATTTGTTTTAGTACATTAAACAATGGGTCTAACATTTTAAATAATTAAGTTTTTAGTTTCTAAAATTTCACTCATTCACAGTTTCGAGATAAAAATTCATTATATTGAACACAACATTTAAGTTGGAATGTATGCTATTAATATATTAGAACAACGTTATCAACATATTAAATTTTTGTTGGAGAATGCGACGTGATTGCATCTGTGGTAATATCATTGTAAAGTCGACAATGCTGGCAAATCAGTAAATGAATTACTTAATTTACATTAAGCAAAATTGAGAATGCTTGCAGTTATCTACGCGGTCGACTATCATCGTGATTACTCAATCCATCTTGACCCCTATGCAGTATCACCTGTAACTCTATCAGGATGTATTCAATGACGTGTGATCGAAGCTTAAAATACGATGTTAATGTCATGTTTGTCGACTGATTGAAAAACAGTGCAACAACATAACTAGTTAGTTATCAAAATAACTGTACCAACCTTATCTGTAAAATATGTCTAGAATTAAATTAAAAAATGTATGAAGAAATTTTTAAAAAGCTATTTAGATTATTGCTAGAATTGTATTGTAATAAACGTAAATAGTTTTGAAATAAAAAATATTCGGAATATATACAATTGTAAAGGCGCATTTCTAGTTCTAAAAGCTAACTTTTTTGTATCTTCTTTTTCTTCTTTACTTTTGATTCAGAGTCGACCCTCCCGATTCTTCATCTTTTTTCTCCAATAGTTTCTGCTTTTGATCACTGCATTTGATCTGTTTTACAAATCGATAACCAAGTAGATGCCGTTATTCGTATTATGTGATCATACCATCTAATCTACTTCGAGTGATTAGATGAGTAAATATGTGCAAATTTTAAACTGCTAACGAATATGGTTGTTTTTAAGTTCTATGATTCACTGTTACTGCAGATCATTATCTCAACATAGTCGTTTACAATTTACAGAATAGTCTATCTATACCATTGACACACTTTTTTGGGTATTATACAATGTATTAATGTCATTGAAAAATGTATATAAAGCAACATTCATTTCAAATTATTTAAACGATACCTGAAAATACGTACTAAATAAGTATTATTCACGATATCTAATCAGTACCTGCACTCCACCACCTTTTTCTACCACTGCTATTCTTAATGACGGTTCTTCGTCACGGAGAACGATTGGGTTTTTCATTACTCTGGAAATTTCAGTAAGGTGCATAATTTGCAATATCACCGGCTAGTCACCTTAGTGTATAATGGCAGAATCGGAGATTCTGAACAACTCAGACCATCACTCCAGTTGCTAAACTTCATTTGAGATCAGCAAACAATGCCAACATTAGTTATATGTTGTTTGAATTAGAAGCGTAATGTGCCCGAACTGTAATGTACTCTTATTCCAACATTTTAGTCCTGTTGAACCTATTGTATAAATAGATTTAATTACACTTCTGATATTTATTCTTTTCATTATTAAATTCTACGGGTTATAACTAATTCATTTCTTTCTGTGATAACAAATGAAACCAAAATAATTCTCATCAACTTGTTTCATTGTGCCATGTAATGTGTTCCAGTCTCATCGACTGTTGTTATATACTAAACAATTCGAAAAAGCTTAGCAACATTTGTGCAGTTTCAGGCTGTCTTTTTATATCTACTATAAGTTTTAATCCCAATGCAGAACAATATTTAATGCCTTCGTGATTCACAAATGGAATACATATTATATCTTGCATATTTATTTGATGCCTTTAAAGATAGAGATTCAAGTAACTGTTGCAAATTTAAATATACTCTAAAAGTTTATTTTCGTTGCTTTTTTTGGTCAAATTCTTTCGACTAATTTAATAATTATATTGCCAAAATAAATATGCTTTAACACTAATGAATTTTCATTACATTCTCTTTGTAATAACTGTCTATATGTCGTTGTCGGAATAAGTTTCTATTTTCAAACAAGAAATAGATCAGATTAGAAATTACAAATTTGTGTGAACCGATACGGAAGACAAAAAAATCTCTGAAAAACAAATTAAAATTAAAGAGATATATAAAATATTTTAATTAATTCTCGTATAAGATAAACATTATGTTTAGAATATTTAAAAAATCAAAATAGTAGAATAGATTTTCTTCAGATAAACCGTAGAAAAATTTGACGAAAAATAACACAAACAAAAAAAAATAATTTACTAATTTTAAGAAAAATTAAATACAAATTGTGTACTAATAAATTTGTAGAATTTAGCAAATGACAAAAAATGATATTTTTATAGATTATAGAAAAATTATTCATTTTAACTATTATAAATTTGCCAGTATTAAATTGTCCACCCATTAAATTTATATGTACGATCATTTACTATTTTCATTCATAATAATTACATAATTTTTTTTTGAACAGATCATTTCGACCTGACATAATTTCATATATTAACCGAATTTTTTGATACCACATTGAATAAGTGATCAAATGAATGGTAGAAACAATTTATTTATTTGAACTATAAAACAGTTATAAAAGGTTATAAACGATTCCTGGATCTACAAATCATTCATAGCCATGCTGATATCATATAACTTTGTTTATATTTAATAAAAACATTGAAACAAGTTAAAACTTTTAAATAATCTAGATTTTAAATAAAATAACTAGATTCTGTGTAATCCATTTATTTTTACATTCCATGATATATCCATTATTTTAGGCAAGAGATGACAATAGAGATCAAGTTACATAATTATGATATAGAACAATTTGCGAATCATTAACCTGAACTACATCGAAATCAGTTAGCACCAGTTGCCTAAAAATTAAAGACTAGCTGATTTCATTCAAATTTATGTAGCCGAAACAGAGAATCCAAAAGGTCTATATCATTTGAAATTTCTATAGATAATTTTTATTAGTTTCTTATCAATTTTATCCTATCTTATGTAAATAATAAAATCCTCATTCAGGAGGGGCCTAAGCTGTAAGACAACAGCCATACCAAATAAAAAAAAAAAAATTAAAATAAATGAAAACTCAGAAGAAAGTTCTATAGTAAATAAATTATAGATTAAAACAATAATTTTATCAAATCATAAACAAATATATTTGTATTTGTATTGTAATAACTGTGTAATTGATTATTTCCATATATTTACAAAAGAAAACCAATATTAAGGACATGTTAATTATAGAAATTACTAAAAAAAAAAACACATGTTTATCAAATAAATTATTTAAAAAACATACATATTGTCTTTTTATAGTTACAAGTATTAAAAATTTTAAATTAAGTACGTGTATTTCCAACATAATACCGATTTTCAACTTTAATGGTCTGCTGAACAGTAGTAATATGTACTACTTCCGATTAAACAAAGTTTGTTAAAGATAAGAAAATCGAATTTAAGATTCTGTTCCATGTCTAATTGAAATCAAATGTAACTGGCGGCGCTGATAATATTGTACTAGAAATGATCATAGGGATATTCCTATCAATAATGTGTCTGTAAACGATCGTGATTATGGGCCATAAAATGTGAGATACTGTGATTATATGTTTTCGGTGGTATATGGCGAGGTAATAAACATAAGTACTAACACGACCGAAAAGAGAAATTACAGTCGGGTCCGATTTTACTTATATGGACAGTGTGTTATAATTAATTGAATAAAAACAAAAAGAAAATAAGGAATATATAGCAATAAAATTTATATAAGGATACGGATGTATTTAAACTTATCTGTTATTATCGTACTTATAAATTATAAAATTTATAAATGAATATAAAATTCATGCACGTGTTTTCTTACGTGAAAATTTCATGCCACAATCTTTTTCATTTTTGCACATTTTATGGCAAAATTATACTGTCTCGGTTGTTATACAATCGTTCATATATTCAATTTGAAAATATGAACACCAATTTACAGCATCATTCGATGCAAAGTTTAGTATTCGTTTGTACACCTGAGTGAAAAGCGGTTTTATAGGAAAATTCAAATTTTCCTCGTACAGTTTTCCATCAAAAATACAATTTAAAAGACCTTAGTTTTTAAACATATTAACAATTATAAATAGATTAATAAAGTGCAAAAAAAAAAAAAACTATTATAAATAATATACCTCAAAAGATTTAAATTCAAATGTTCATAAGTAAATAGTTAGTTCTTGTAGTTTGTCGCGTATTCTATAAATATTTTTTGAATTTTTAAATTTTGTTTTTCAAACTAATAAATATGAGATTGAGTTAAAAATATATTATAATATTATTACATTCACATTATTTTCACATTAGTATAGACAAGGTAATTTATAAATATTAATTTTATTGTAATTTATTTATCAGTTTAAAAATTCGAATATTCCTTTCCTTTGTATAAGCGGATTAGCATAATTGATCCTAAATTTTCCAGTAGTTACATTTTAATTACATTTATTTGAGTTCACATGTAATATAACATATTAGAAATGGCAAAATAACATCATGGTATGCACTTATATAGTGTACATATTATGATGGTGATGAGATGACTTTCTAAAGTAAAGGAAAAAAAAATCTAAGATGAAAGGAAGAGTGATAATTTTCATTTATAAATGGTAACTAATAATTTATTTACTCAGTTACTTAACTTCTTAATCTAGTAGTCTAGTATCTATTAATCATGACATAATCACGACCAACAGTAGATGCTATGTACATCCTGTACTTAAAGTGGTGTTCTTCCATCAGAAGCATAAATTAACAATGGTTTGAAAATGTCTAGTAAAAATCTTATATAACTGACATCACAAAGGTATAAGTGATTTTAATCTCAAAGTATGATTGTAAATGTTTAGTATATGGTGTTTACATAAACTAATAATGTATTTAGGTACTGTACAGAATGACTTACTTAAATATTAAAGTTGCTTATCCTATATTTAACTAGCTGCGATACCATCGAAAACAAGGTCATATTGTACGTCAATTTTACGTAATGTGATCGTGATCAAAAATATGGTTATTGAACTGTTCATGAGGTATTACGATGTTTTGTAAAAATACTTTATAGCGATTATGTTTCCCTATCCACAGTAAGTGAATAAAAATCAAAATATATCCAGAACGTCTGTAGTTAGGGTTTGGTGTAAAAGAGGAGCACTTTTGTTTTTTTCTAAGTATATTAATGATCCTTTAAAATAAACAATGATTATTACTTTTAAAAACGTGTAGAAAAGTATGTGCTAGAATATTATAATTATATAACCAAGTCTGTGTATTATGCTTTCTCAAAGTCAATTTTACACGCACATGAAACATGTGCAATATTCGACATGTACGAAATTGATTTCAAATAATTGCCTCAAATTTTCCTTTCTCATTTTCCTATTTGTTTTCTTTTCCTTTCCAAATAATAATTTTTATTATGAAACACTCACGTTGCTAACATTGTGATATTTTAAAATAGAAAATTCAATTAACATTTTAGATCTCACAGAGGTAAATGATTTTTTCAGTTTTATTTTCAATAGCAAAAATAGTCAGTATTAATTAAATTATTTATCATTTTTCTAGTAAATTGAATCTAAAATTTAGAATGTACGAGTATGTAATAATATGAGAATGGATTATAAATTATGTAACATATTTCGACAGATTATATTGAATATTTTATTTGAAATCAATCTTTTCATAACATTTTCAAAGATGTTTAATTTGACAAAAAATAAATTCAAAATATATTTTCAATCATTAGAAAAAACACATTTTCAATTACTTAAACTTTATTTATGTGATATATTGTATAACATGTTTGGTGGTCAAATTTACGGTTATGTTACGTGAGATAATTTGGCTACGAATATATATATATATATTGCATTGACTTGAAAAATTAAATTTTCTCATGTTGAGATATACCAAATATGCAGTGGTGCCTATATATTTATTATTACTCTTCATCTTACGTATTGACATTCAAATTTCTGAATTTCTGACGATATCAGTTCGAATTAATCATTCTCGTGACTTGAATTCTTAATCAAGTGCGTACTTACCTTCATGAAGTGCCCATTGGAAACAGAATTTCAAATTAATTAAATTGAACTAAGCTAAAATAGTAGGTCACGAATTAGACCGTGAAATGTTTAGACATGTAAACGACAAAGATGAATTTTATAATCAATTATCACAAAGTCTTAATGATAATTAAAAATCAGATATGGTTATTTTTATGGGAGATGCTAATGCAAAAGGTTGACGCAAATAATATTAATTGGTAATTAGTAACAGATTTGCTCGGTAAAGGTGATATGAACCAGAAAGGTGACCTTTTCGAGGCTATATGTAACTCACAATCTTGTGATTAATCATCATATTAACCTTTACGCCTTAAATCCCAATTCAATCTAGCAATGACTCTTTGATCTGAGTGACAAACGGACAATGTTCTCTGACATTCAGCTGTCAATAAAACCGTAGTTCAGGTTGCTTAGTGTCTAGTTGCGGCTAAAAGAAGATTCCTAGACGTTGTTTCTCCAAGTCTATACGACATAAAATCCGTATTGCAACATGTGGCAATGCAGCCGGCGTTGATAATAATGCTCAAGAAATACTAAAAGTGTACTACTCAATACAATAAAGAATGTTGTTGTAGTAGTAATTTACTATAGGTTCAGTTCAGTCTTATGGGTATACATAGTAAGGCTCATGTATGGTCAACTATTCAGAGACGATATAGCGCATACTGATCAACAATTTCAAATCTAATGTAAAGTATATTATGCTACTATAGGTACATAAAAGATGTCATTTTGTTTATTTGGGTTAAATTAGATGCCATTTTTGGTGCAGAACATTAGCTTGTAAAATTGAATTTTTCGAAAGTTATGTATTTAAATCCTTTTATTTGTCTGCCCAACTGTGTGTCAGAAATCCAAATTAAAATGCAGTTTAGCAGCCCCAACTCGAAGTATTCAGTTGTTGTTATAATCAAGTAAATAATTAAATTGTTTTTTAATAGATGACTGATAAAAACCAATTACAAGATATGGAAGGAACATCATCAAATCATAATATAAAAGTGTCGGATTCAGCTTATTCCAATAGTTGCAATCAAAGGTTAGTTCTTTTTTAAAATACATGTTTTTCTATTTAAATTGCAGTCTACATTTTACGTTTGATTTTTGTTAATTTAATAATCTATGTAAGCCTACATATTTTTCAGGATCATCCTATTTTACCAAATAACTTTCCAAATATACAATAAAACATATCATCAACAAAATCAATAGTTTCGTCTTTGAAACATTAATAATTTTTTTTTTTGTGGACTACACCTCACTATAGTCGCCTCAGTTTTTACCACAGAAATATATGGTCGGCAAAATTTAACGTTTTGTGATCGGTTCAAGATCTACAAGTTCTGAAGTCAACTTATTCATATCAAATATATTCGGTTCCAGGATTGAACTGACAAATTTTTGCCTTTAAAATAATAATCTTAATTATCT
>JANSTX010058375.1:12366-23927 GCA_027564355.1 Penthetria funebris
TTATTCATATCAAATATATTCGGTTCCAGGATTGAACTGACAAATTTTTGCCTTTAAAATAATAATCTTAATTATCTCGATTCAGGTTTTGTCTATATATACTCGACCAGAAAGTCACGATAATTCGAAACAAATTTTAAATTATCAGTCAGTTGACATATGAATATACTTAGATTTTTCTAATTTAATCATAATATTACGTGGGTACAGAGATCAAAATGTTTTTCAATTTGTATGTTCAATCTATTCTCAAAGAGGTCATAAGTGTGCGGATATTCAATTACATAATTTTACTATTTTAAAGAGTATTAAAATCTTCAATTTTCTTTATATAGTTCTACAAATAGTGGTAGTTCAAAATCAAGACGCAGTAATAGTAATTCATCCGGAAGTAGTGGATATGGCGGCAAACCATCAAATCAACTGAACAGGTAATTATAGTTAAATTATAGTATAAAGTGAAATATCTATTTTTAAACATGTATTTGATTCTATTTTTATGTAAAACTAAGTAAAAACGAATGAATATTTAATTTTAAATGCATAATCAAATATAAATACAAATTTCATAACCCAATCATAATGTAAGTGAACCGCATAATCTATTTAAATAAATAATAAATTAAATTGTGTCGGAAATAATTTTGAATTTAAATTATATTTATAAATTATTATGTAATTCTATTATTAATTTCAAAATAGAACAATGTGAGCAGTACTATATATATCTAGTCAACATATAGATACAGTACAAAATCTAATTCTATATTGTATATTAAATCCTGTGAATATTATTCCATGTTACATAAGAAACAATGTTCATTTAAATGTGCTTTACTAATTACATCTAGAAAAATTCTGGAAGCAAAAGATAACCTTCGTTTTTATTATTGACATTCACATTTAATCATGATCATCTTAAACTTCACGTGCAAATCGTGATTGAAGGATCTCTAGGGAGAATATGACCGACTACCATATTTTAGTTTGAATCTAGAATCAATGAAAATCAATTCAAAATATCAAAAAGATTAATACAATATATATCATATTATAGCACAAATTTACGAATGAGAACATATCTCTAATTTTCTGTTTCCGGTTTTATAGTATAACAGTAAACATTCTTTTTATTTAGCATACCTCACCTTAATTTATATATTGCAATTACTTTTCCAAATTTGAATTTATGTTTTAAAGTAAAATAAATTTGAATTGTTTGAGATGTTAATTCTGTTTAGAATACAGAAAGCGTTCTTTCTCAATATATATGCACTGATTACTGAAATATCAGAAATGAGTACTTGACTGGGATGACACTTATCCATCAATCAATATTATCATGAATCAGCAACCAGTGAATATGCATACTGGTTACTGATTCACGATAATGTAATGTCAATAATTAATACATTCCTAAAGATGACTAGATGCTGACTAGGTTTTGATGTATATCATCCCACACATATAGTAATTTGCACGGCAACTTTATACTGAACATTTTGATTAAACTAATATATTCTTTGCTAAACTGTATAATTCATATACTCTACAATTTTGAGACACTATATGTACAATTGGCAGTCGTTCTGTTTGAGATGAATTATTCTTTTTTTTCGGTTAAGGATAATTGATGATAAATACAGTGAGGTTGAAAAGTATCATTTCATGATTGTTTGTTCGATATATATAACTATATAATAATAAATTTAAAACTGATTTTTTTTACATTATCTAACATTAGTGATTGCAGCATTTTACAACAATTACAAAAGCGTACACAAGAAAAAGAACGTAAAAATAAAAAACTTAAATCCATTCCAAATAAACAGGGAAATTTTCTTATAAACACCAACAGTAATTGCAATAGTAATAATAATTCTGTAATTGATTTAATGGCAGAACAGCAAACAATGTGTACTGGTGAAATAACAGGTGATTTGCAAGTGACTATTAAAGGGGTCGAAAATATTTCAGGTGGCTTTAGTTATATTCAAAATATTTTGTTTTTTTTTGAAAATAATTTACAAAAATTTGTTTTAATTTTATTCCTTAGAAAAATTTTTCACACGTAGAGATGGAAATGATATTACTATAGAAAATGAGGCATCCACGTCAAATGCATTATCACATTGTGCATTACATTATTTACCAGTGCCTTCGCCGGTCACAGGTAATTAACTAAAACAATTTTGTTTAAATTATTATTATATTATTGAAATGTTTTTTTTTAAATTATTTATTATTCCAATAAAGATAATACAATCTTTGGTGGAAAATCATCTTATGAAGGACACAATTTTGAAAATGATTCAAGAAATATTGAGCTTAATAACTCGGAAGCGAAAAATTTGGAGGTAACTTTTATATTTTAGACAATTGAAATATATTTCTTGTTACCAACAGGATAGTCTTTATTTAAAACTGCACGAATTTATTCTTCATAACATATTCTAATTTCGTGAATTATGTAGGAAAATTAATTACAATAATATGGTAATTTGGATAATCATAATCGAACATATAATCATAATGAACGTTATATGACCACAAGTGTTTACTAACTTCTATCATCGACCCACCAATTCAAGTTTGACCTTGGTCTAGAATAAAGTACTCAACAAATATTCACACACTAAATTTAATACATCATTCTGAATTTCTTTGCAAACGGATGTAAAATATTGACACTTGAGCTAGAATCGTCACTATAACAGAGTAACAATAGCCAAATATTACAGGAGGCTCACGTGAGCCTTAATCACCACTACTTTCCTAATGCTCTATATAAATTATTCTATAACAACAGACAAAGTTTTCCCGAAAAACCGATAATTTAAATTCAGACCCTATAATATAGACTACACTTACACATATCTCTATGTTATACTTGTTCAGATCTAATCAATTTAAACAGTGATATCACAAATGTCGCTAATGGAATTGTAACGATAGTATCCTTTCATTGTTATAATTTAATGTTGTCGAAACTCCGAAATCGAATTGACATGCTCACAGGTAAATTTTCTAAATATCCCATCCTCAGAACCCACTAATACTCTTAACTTCACTACAAACTGGTTTTGACTAATATTTCCTATTTTAATCCCTATTCAAATTTATACCAGCCCTCTTCGCCTTAATATCCCCTTCAACGCTATGTGTACTATGTAGGAGTTGAGAAGAATACAAACTAGTGCTTTGAATATTGTTCTCAATTGTCTTCTTGAATTATGATATTGTAGGCTTTAGTACATGTATTTAATTAATGTAATGGTTAAAGTAAATGGTGAAATATATATACTTATAATCAATTTCTTGAACTTTAAACTAAATTATAAAATATTAGTTCAAACATATTTGTGCTAAAGCCTACAATATCTTAATTATTAAAATTACTATTATTTTGCACACTATAGTATACAGTTGTGTTGAATTAACATAATATTTAGTAGTTTAAATTTAATATTAGATGAAAAGTGCAAGAAATTGATGTGTAACACATTTAAAAATCGCTATGCTGTTTTTTTTAAGCATTGTACAAATGAACACAATATGCATGATGTATTTATCAAAAAAAAACAAAGTAATTCTTCTGGTACATTATGCAATAATCTAATATGGGTTCTAAACATAACGGTACTAAAGACAAAGGCTGTAATACGTATAGGATCATGCTAAAGAATTAAGGAATTATGTTCGAGCCAAAATTTTGTTAATGGTTCTGCAGGAATATGAACATGAAATCAATTTATTGCACTTTTTAAAGTCATGTGCATCTTTGATGATGTAAGCTACTATTTGAAACGCTATACAATTTTCAACTAGAATAATTGCTACTAAACTAAACTATTTTATATTATTTAAGAAAGGATCGTATTTATTAATAATCTTCTTAAAATAGATCGGTCATATTTCTATTTATATTAACTAAAATTAATAATTTTCAGAAATGGATATATAAAACATACTATTTTCTTGATGCGAATTGAATTTAATAAGTTCTAAGTAAGATTTTTAACTACAATTCGAATTGTAATTTAAGGAGTTACAAAAAAAATTTCTATGTAATTACGTTTTTTCTTCATTCATAACAATGAGCAAGACGAATGTTAAGCAAATACATTACATAATAACCATTTTCAATTACAATTGACATCATTTTGAAAACATTTAACAGCAAAATCTGGTTACTTTCAAAACTTTTCAATATGATTTCGTAATAACCAAGTTTCTAGAATTAATAACTAATTTCTATGACTGTAACTTAGATTAACAGAAAGTAACCGATTAAATCCCATATCTGATACCATCAACATCATGTAAAACGCCTCATAAGCGCATAGGGCGACATTACAATGTTAATTTGCCATTTTAAATATGTATGTCAAATTAAATGAACGCGTGATGATCCAATTAGACATTTAAATATGTCAGTAGAGTGGTACATGAATTCTCAGCTACCTATAGTTTATTATTGAGATATGTATGCAACCATAGTATAGTCAACAAACACGACATTATCACCAAGTTATGATTGCACGCCATTACTGACATATATCATGATCGAGTTACTAGTGTCACCACGTGTACGTAAATATTGGATGATGAAAGTCCATTCGTCACCACTGTTTTTATACCATACCGCTAAGTATTTACCTTTATCAAAATTTAGTCCATGATGAGCAGGAACAATAGTGGTTATAATATACATCCGAATAAAAAGATATCATTAATCGTTCCACTTTGCCAGACTATACATTATGAATCATGACCGCGCCGAATCATGAAGCTGACAAATAACGTATGTAAATGATTTGGATATTATTTTCTAATTGAACATCCAACTGAACCCTTTGATGTTAGTAGCAAACCAATGATCTACAACTCTATATTTAATACTGCTGGAGCTGCGCAAATACTGTAATCTGAAAGTTTATAGCTGCGTATATCACACACAATCACTTTCACTTGAACAAATCAGTTGATCGGGACGCAATAAATTCTGCGGTTTTTTCCATTATTAAACTATACCGGATCGTAATGTTGAATATTTTGTGAACCTTCCCAACCATAGTTATTTTGTGTATATAATCTATTAAACATTTCTAATGATTTATGATAAACAAATTTAAAAAATAGATAGTTCAAGATTATCAGTTGGCTGGTATAATCAAAATTATATTTTCTGAAGTTACAGAATGGATTTTGTTGTGTAATATCGATGCATGATGGCGTAGTTTTATTTACAACTCGAAATATCACAGATATTTTGGGATTTCCACAAGACATGTGGTTGGGTCGATCATTTATTGATTTTGTTCATCCAAAGGATAGGTAATGTTCACAATTGATTTAATCAAACAATATGAATAAAATAGTAATGTACTTATTTTTGTATATTCATGTTAGATCAACATTTGCTAGTCAAGTTACGTTAGGCATAGCTGGTCCTTTTTCGGATAAAAAATCATATAACAAGGAAACACGAAATTCATTATTTGTAATGCTAAGACATTATAGAGGTTTGAAATCGCATGGTTTCAATATTAAGGGTAATTCAGTTAATTACAAACCATATAAATTAGTTATAAATTTTCGTGAAGCATCTGAAGAATTGCATTCAGATAAATTGGCAATATTAGAGACAACGAATGAAAGTAGTATGTTATTGATTATAACGGCTGTACCTGTTAAAAGTGTTTTTAAAGGTAGATAATATTTTTTTGTTATTTATTTTATTATTTTTGCATGTAACAATAATATACACATATTATTTGTCTCTGTACACAGTGGCTGATGAAATAATGATACATCAAAGTCAAAAATTTTCTACAAGACATACTGCTACTGGCATTTTATCCTATATTGATGGTACATCAGTATGTGAATTAGGTTATTTACCACAAGATATTATTGGTAAACCAATTATGGATTTTTATCATCCAGAAGATATGGACCAACTTAAAGAAGTCTATGTTACTGTTATGTCAAAAGGTCAAATTGCTGGTGCATCATTTTATAGTAAACCATATAAATTTTTAATAAAAAATGGTTGCTACTTAACATTAGAAACGGAATGGACAAGTTTTGTGAACCCATGGTCAAGAAAATTGGAATTTGTTATTGGTCATCATCGTGTCTTACAGGGTAAATATATAAAAAAAATTATTAGAAATATTATTCGTGGACTTTTTACCAATTCGTTTCCTTACCTTTCGAACCATTTCTGATAATGTTGCGGATTTTTTATGACTACCAGCATCATTGTAATGTTTAATCGTTCGATACACCAACATTTCATATTAACATTTAATTGCTGTAGTACAGGAATCATAGCAGATTTTCCAGTCAAATACAAAGTAATCACACTATGACGATTGAATTGCATTACGAAAATTTATTTAGTGCACTGTGATCAGATGTTCGGCAGTTACTGCTGCATGACATTGATAATACTTCGATTGACATACCCTTTGTATTATATAACTTTGTCATTTAATTTTATTATCTTATCTTTTTTTAAAAGGTCCAAAACATTGTAATATTTTCGATGCAGATGAATATTGTGTAAAATTCTCAGAAGAATCTCTAATAAAGTGTAAAAGAATTAAAGAAGAAATTATAAAATTATTATCAGCACCAGTGTCTCGACCAACGAATTACATTAAACAACAAGTTTCAAAAAAATGTCATGCATTAGCTTCATTTATGGAAACGTTAATGGATGAAGTGAAACGTCCTGACCTGGAGTTGAATTTACCTCAAGAAACTGATTTAACCGCATCGGAACGTGATTCTGTTATGTTAGGTGAAATATCACCACATCACGATTATTATGATAGTAAATGTTCAACAGAAATACCGCCAAGTTATAATCAATTAAATTACAATGAAAATTTACAACGTTTCTTTAATAGTAAACCGATAACGACTACAAAAGTTAAGGATTCAGTTGGTAATAATAATGACGATAATGATAATAATAACGATGACGATGATGATGATGATGATGATGATGATGATTATGATGATGATAATCAAACAAGAAGTGATAATAATGAATCTATTAATGTAAATAGTATTAGTCCAGAACCTTGTTTTAATGATAATACATGTGGTTCTAGTGAGTATTTAAGTTCAGCTAGTAATTTAAATAAAACAAAAAATAAAATTTATTATAATAATAATAATAACAATAATGTGGAAACAGGAACTTGGCTGAAAAATTGTCCACAAATTACACTAACAAAAGCATTGCTTAGTAAACACAACGATGATATGGAAGAATATATGTTAAAAAAACACAATGACACCAGAATTGTTGTAAGGGGTGCAATAACTGCTGCAGAAAAAGTTAAAAAATTGAACGAACAATTAATCGTGCATGGCTTAAAACGCAGCAGTTCAGAATCTTATGGTGATGTACTGCAAAAAAATTTGAAATATCATCATTTACCAAATGCAAATCAAACAAAAAGTTTTAGAAACGAATCGATGGATTCATATAATTTGGATAAAACAATGGTTGGTATTAATACTGGTGCAATGTCGATTGGTGGTGCTAACGGTCGTAATAATGCTGCTATTTATGGTGAAAATAGTTTTAATGTGTTACAAAATCAAACAGTAAATTCAACATTAAATCAACCTTTATGGCCATCATATTCAGTTAATTCAACGTATCCAAATGCGATAACAGTTAATCCTCAAAAACATTTTCCACCATCATATCATTCCGGACTTTATTATATGCCATCAATACATACGCCTAATAATTTACCACAAGAACATCCTCGACCATCACCAATTTCCCAAGTGCAATATTTGACAACTGGATTAATGTATCCGCAGACATCAAGTATATATGGATCACATATTGTTTACCCTCAAATGATGTATCCATCATTACCGCATCAACCAATATCATCACTTCATCGACCTAATATTATTGATAATAATAATATGAACAATTCATTTATGGTAAATAATAATTAACATATAACCGCTTGCCGAATAACTTCGCTTCTGTGATGAATAGAGTGGCTAAATCACACCTCTTGGTTAATTTTCATTCGATTTCGAATGTGAAAGGCATAAACAATATGTTGTATCGGTATAATTCTGAAAATTAGATGTAAAACCGTAAATGGCTCTTTGCAACCACTTTAAAAATTCCATATCATGGACGTATAACATGCACAATTTAATAACGCTATTCATATTTCTATTTCTATTCATAGATCAAGTGATATTTTCTTTTGACCAATGTATGATCAACGACGAAATAGACGAGACGAGACAATTGAATAATTTGAAAATTATTCCCATTCTTAACATAAAACATTAACAATAATATGACCCTCTTGCCTTAAACGGATTATTAATTCCTCGACATTTGAGTAGCAAAATTTATCGTGCAACTCTAGAATACAACCAATAGATGTGCAAAATTAATTAAATCCAAGTCAATGATCTTAACATAAATGAGTCCCGAGAAATCCCGGGAACAGCCCTCTACACTGAAGTCTTAAACGCTAGTAAAAAGTTTGATGAATATATCGCAAACATAAATAAAAAGAATTAACATATTGGTATCTAACGGTCTAGATGACGCTTAAATGAACCCAATGCCCGGTAAATTCAATGATTATTGTACTTCAATGCAATTCTTAACAATACGAAATGTCGAATTAAAAAATATCAATATCTTTATAAATGGTACCAAAAAAATTGACATCAGCAGAATTCTTAAGAAAACTACTAAGATCAGTTAGCCAGAAATATTTAGTCAAACTTTGTGCAAACACCATTGTAAGACATTATGCCAGATAAACTAACTAAATTTGAAAAATCAATCAACCATAGAATCTGTGATTAATCAATATGTACTATTTAAATGTAAAGAGTTATACGACAAGAACCGTCTACCATCGACCCGGCCAAGAACGACTTTATTCTATAACAAAACAAAACCATGATTGTGCGTTCGAAGAACGATAGGTTTTTCTCTCCATGAACTTATTACATACAGAGTATGAAAAGATTTTTTAAAATATCAATCACAATCATTTAAAACTATTAGAGAGGTTGGCATAATTGTAATTAGATTTCTAGGACACAGCGTTTTTTTTTTATTAAAATTGATTAAAACACGGGCATATACCTTATGTTACATTCATAATTTTTTACTAATTGTAAAGTTTCAAAAGTGACATTAAAACTATGGGATACTTAACAGGTACTTTACTTTCGGGCGATGGGTGTTCTCCTAGGTTATATATAAATAATTTATTAGTTCTTAGTTAGCTATTTTGTTCGTTGGTGTAACTTTAACCAAGTCGATAAATCCGATAGTTATTCCCTTTTAAGCCGCGATAGTACGCCATAAATTAAATTATCTTTAGTTTGACTTACCGGTGTGCCATCACGAGTTAGTATAGATGCTTTAGTAATCAAGAAGTTGATTAGGTCATTCCATTCGTCACGATAAATATAGAAACCATTAATATTTTTTTTGTTCAATTTTCTTTAGGGAAGCAGTTTAGATAAAAGAAATTCAATTTTATTACCTAAACCAATAAATAATTCATTGCAATCAGTTAATCAATGTATCAGATCTGAAACACAGACTACTTCAATGAATTATGTAGCAGAATCAAATTTGGTAATAAATATTTTGAATTTATACATATTATAGGAATAAGTAAAATGTTTTCTAATATCAAATGTCATAGATGAGAAAAGAATGTGTTGGACCAAGTGACATGGATCAATCGAGTATTTCAAGTTACTATTCATCAATATTAAAAACAGAGAAATCATCGGACGAGAAATCCGATACTGAAGTACAAGAGGTAACATATTAAATATCTAATATTTGATAACACTTATTATTGCAAAGTAATTCCAATAGGATTATCAACGAGATGCATACCATAGAAAATCATGGAGACGTGTTCAACCAAATTGGTTGGAAAATGTTCAAATGACACATGATTTAATTTATAAATATAAAATAGAACCAACGAGAACTATGTCTGAAGTATTGAAGGAAGATTTAAAATTATTGAAATCTACTCCACAGGTAAAGATTTCTTTTCTACCGTTTATTCGTTTATAAACTTTGTTTTACTGTGTACTTTACTGTATTATTTTATAGTCTGGATTAGTGAATGATCAATTAAGTCAACTTTATTTAGACTTAGAATTAGAAGGAATTGCATTAGAGGAAACAATACAAACTAGTGACAGTGATGATGATTTAAAAATTAAAGTTAATAATGCATCCCATTATGATAAATTAATGTTAATATATGAAGAAAATGCACCATTTCCACCGCCATTAGTAGTTGCAGAGATTTAATTTTTTTTATGTGGTTTCCATTATTTATTTAGATTTATTTCATATTTAAATCTAATTTTAGTATACGAGTAAATAGTCGGATATATATTTACTAATTTTAAAATATAATTTTCTAGTAAACTTCTTAGGTATTGGATTCATTGAATTTGAATTTGAATTTGAATATATTGAACCTATAAGCGAGATTCGAAAATGCCATGTTTTGTTTATATAGAAAGCAACCTATACATTAGAAAATAAGATATTAAGTAGTTTTTATTATTATCATTATTATCAATTTACAATATATTTGATTTCAACAGAAATGTTTTAAAGTTTTAAATATCATAGGTCTTCATTAGGCTTTAGGACAGTTATTTAAGTAATTATCAATTTACAATTAAAATATAATTTAATTATGTTATAAATTGATATTCTCTTATAAATTGTAATTGGCATAAACTTTATACAATAAACTGGCATAATTTTACTATTTATATTATATTAGATATATATCTTTGTAATTAATTATAATAAAATACAAATTTTTTAATTTCTTTTCCATTATTTGATGTTAAATTAATATATAATTATGATGCATATGTAACTATTTATAGAATTAGGATATAAGTAAGGTAAATATAATAGCAAAAAAACTGTGTAACTACACTTCAGAGTAGCAAACATATAATATTTAATGTTTTATATATATTTTTATTAAAATGAATAATAGTTAATTTTATAAAATGAATATGTTTTGATCAGATAATTTTGTATACGATACAATATATCATAATATCATCAGATAACCACAATTCACCAATAATGGACTTCAATATTGTTGCAATGGCTTTCAAGTCGACTTTCAACATTTCTGTTGATATGTTATCGGTCCCGGCCGCCTTACCGCCCTTTGAATGTTTTAAAGCGGATTTGATTTTATTAAGACTAGGAACAGAGTCCCTGAATCGACTTGTAGCCTGTCTTCGGTCAACTAGACTGAGCAACCTGAACTTCGGGTCTATTCGGTAGCTCGCGAAAGTAATCACTCCATCTGTTGTGCATCTAATTGATGTATAATTAAAAAAAGAACTATTCCGTGTTAACCCTTCTTCAGTGGACTGTATATAATTTATTATTAAAGACCAAAAATGATCTGATAGAAAAATATGTAAAACATTTACAATCAAAATAACAAATATAATAGCAAACATTA
>JANSTX010058386.1:0-42559 GCA_027564355.1 Penthetria funebris
GAAAAACACTATCGTTATTAAATTTTTATTATAATTTTTATTCAATAAAGTTTCATAAGAATTTAATCAGAAAATTAATTTTCTTCTAGGTCGTCAAGATGATGATGGTGGTTGTATTAATATTCGCTGTATGCTGGTTACCTTTTCATATTTATTTTATAGTTACTTCATATTACCCAGACATAACAAATTCACCATATATACAGGAAATTTATCTAGTTATTTACTGGCTTGCAATGAGTAATTCGATGTATAATCCAATTATCTATTGCTGGATGAACTCAAGGTAAGATTGATTTATAAACAATTTTATATAAATGTGAATTGAATAATTGTTTTCTCGCATTTAGACACAAGTAATTCGAGTTATTTAATAAATTGTACACAATTTTCAATTTAGAAAACTTGGAACATTTATTACATAAACATATTCTGTATATATGCGGATTATATATGGGATAATACATGTTTCAATCCAATACAATATCAAATGTTTATGGATTTAGTGAAGATAAAATATATGTAGTAATTTCTATACTGCAAATTCTGATTGATGTTTATTTGCACGCCTACAGATTCAATATATGATAAACCTAAAAATCTAATACATAGTTAGGCTAAATCACTATGGGTACAATTTATCTTTATTTTTCCACATTATATGAATGTTCTACTATGCGATGTATTCATGATGATTACAAAAGTTTCAATTACGATTCCAGTCATAGATTCTATAGGTTAAACTCAAATATGTATCATATTTCTTTATTTCATTCAGTGAAAAACTAAACATTTTCATTATAATATTCGAAAATAATGTCGATATTGACATTAATTTTCACCGAAATTGCCAATAATATAAAAAATGCTAATTTTGTGATTTTCATCATCACACCTATTGAATACAACGATACTTATATCTTAAATTTGCTTAACATTTATTTACATTTCTGCAGTCCAACTATATGGTGAAACAAACAATCACAGAATATGTAGTTTTTTAATGACTTAAGATTAATCGAATTATGCAAATATTTAATCGATAAATTAACACGTACTGGAGTATATTAGGATATAACTTTGCAACTCAATTGCATACATGTTAATATCAAGTCTACGTAACACGTTGAAGTGTGTGTAATTTCATTATTTATTATTATTCTGAAAGATTGAAAATTTTAACAGCCACATTATATATGTGATTCTGACTAATTTACCAATTCAGTCACAAAATGCTAAAATTGCTCTAAAAAATAATTACTGCTAAAAAAAAAAGAATAAAATATAATAAAATAAACTAGTGGATAAAAAGAAACCGAACCTGGTTGTAAGCATTATTATTAGAAATACGTAATATAGAACCAAAGCTAGTTGTAAATGCTTTGGCGTATAGGGCAACATTACAATGTTTATTTGTTAATTACGCGTAAAAAATATATTATTGGTAGGCTGTAGATTTAAATAATTTAGTAGGGATGTGGGCGAAACTGGCGCAATCCTTTTTTTTTTGGTAGTTCTATACCAAATTCAGAACACAAGATAATAATTCCTATTTTTATTTTACTACAACCATATGCCATAATTGACATGATAATGTGATTGTGTATTCGGTGGTACAAGCAGTGAGGGATATATAGACTACGCATCATCTGCATGTTAGTCATCCGCTCCATTCACCACAATTAATATTATATACTCAGACACACACTATTAATCATATTACTCTCTAGAATCATTGAATTGAAATTAATATAAATTTTCTATTTTATGTGTCATTCAATGCTAGTTCAAAGTTATTAGCAATTATGGTTCACATATGGGGAAAAAAAGCATTAAACACTATAAATATGAAAATAGATTTGATGAACAAAGAAACAATTTTCTATATTTAGTAATATTATGAACAAATAATAGAGAAATCAAATAATAAAACTTTTATATGGAAACTTCTAAGTTTTTCGAATAAAGTAAATCATATTTTACTTTATCACATTATATTACTCGTATACGAGTTTTTATTAAGCAATTAGTAAAATAATATATAGGGTTTTATGTGGTGTGGTGTAATTTCATACGGATATTTTATTATAACTTTTCTTCCTTTCAAATACATTTCAAGCACAAAATTATGTTATTTCATGCTGGTAATTTTGCTAAATTTCCACTAATTAATGTTGTTTATTCAAAGAAATTTTAATCAATACGAATTTATTTGGCATCCACATATATTGCAACCAATTCTCAGAAAGTAACCATTCATGGGTAAACTGTATACAAATTCCATAAAGGTAGATAAAGTGTAGGAGATGTCGGTGAACGAAATAATTTGCCATTATACAGACGGGTGTAAAGTGACCGGAAACAGCAACATTCTATTTTACATAGTTTTCAGTTTCTGTATATCGGCAGAACATAATTCTTAAAAAGTCATTCTGTTTACAAAAATTACAATAGCTCTTAAACGTCAACAGATAGAAGTCGGGTGTGAAAAGAATTATGATGCGTAAGTGCTGAGAGTTAATTGGTACATCAAAATTAAAAAACGTACTTTATTAATTATTTTTCAGAATATTTGATACGTGTAAAGATGTTAGTCGGTCACACCATTTTACTGCGTAAAATAAACCAGAGATTTTTTTATTATGAAGGTTTCTTTTTTTTAATGTCACAAACAAGATACTAAATCCATGATTGCATGATGTTTCTGTTAAACAGTTTTCATAATTAGTAGCTTTATTTACATAAGAGAGAAGTGTCAAAGCAATCTAAGATTTTAGTTTTAGGAAATGATTGTTAATTATAACTTAAAATTACTACATATTTTACACTACAAAAAATCACAGTAATTGGGGTGGTTATCAACTAAATATACATTTATTATTCTAATATAATATCAATTTAATTGATTATTTAATTAAAAGGTTTCGTCGTGGTTTTAAGCAGTTTTTTCGTTGGTGTCCATTTGTTACCCTCACACCAGAAATCCTCCAGAGAGGTAAAGTTGTCACCTCTAGATACTCGTGTTCGGGTTCGCCAGATCACCACAGAATTGTAAGAAATGGTAAGTTTCTTAAGTACGAATAATAATAACACAAATGGTTAATTTTTTATTTAGGTTTTTTAATTATTAAATTGAAATTACAATAAGTACATTTACAAATTTTAATTGTTTTTTATTCACAACTTTTTTACAATTAATCATATGGTTGTCATGGGATTTTATGCCTACTTACTGAGTACCTATAAGAATTAAAATAATTATTTTATATTCCTATAAAATGCTTTATTCACTATTTCATCGATATAGACATTAATTCATTTTTGAAACTATAAATCAGCAGATGATGTATCTACATAGTATTGATCAGATCGTCACTCTAATGAATATGCTATGCAGACATATACTTTATAAACTGAAACCGGATCAGCTATACTAATGGTTAAAAAATTAAAATTGTTTGCAATCTTTTATCTTATTCAAGGGTGGCTCGACTGCTTCTCGATCTTTTTTGCTTACAAGTTTGTTATTGCCTCGAATATATTTGTTTTTATTTCTATAATTGAATATTATGCCTTATCTCAACATTCTCACTTCGTATGTGTGTATTTTATGCTTAACAGCATGTTGAACTGTGTAAGTTTTTGTCGAAGTACATACGAAGTACATACATTTTGATTTTAGTGACACTTTTCGATCATATTAAACATCGAATGCCGATCTCGAATTAGTCCAATAGCACTTTATTAGATGTCACAAATATTATATTTATTTAACTGGCATTAGATGATCGTCAAATATGATCGTATTTTGCAGCGGAATAGTTGAAATGCAATGTGTTGTATCAATAATATGTTGCATAACAGTAATGAAAATTATTGGACATATTACAAAACCCTGATGCATTCACATTGAATTTGCAATTTGTTGGTATACTTGTGCTTAGTATATTAATACATATGATTGATAACAGAAATGTGTAGTTCAGGAACATTTTAAAAATGCTTATACAGTACTCTATTACAAATGGCTTCTCAGAATTTACACAGTATCTACTGTTAACCATCTGCCTTTGACGGATCCATGATGGAAAATTAGAGAACAAAATGTTTATATTTTGTTCGAATTTAATAAAACAATGGAATCATTTCATTCTAGACACTGAAAGATCATTTCTATATACATGTCCGGGATCGCCTAAACATCATCGATTATCACACGGAGGTAAATAATATAATAATTCGTATTTTAGTATGTTTTATTTTGTAAATAGTATATAGTGTTTTGTATAGTAATTTTATGTTGTACATATTAAATTAGTGGTGTATAATGTCTCAAATTTTGCGGTAATTAGAAGAATTTAAAATGATTTTTAAATAATTAATATTTATGTGTAGTCAATTTGGTGTATTTGTCTGTTTACATTTTTTGTATAAGACCAAATTAGTAAATATATACACATTATAGTCAAGTTTGATGGTAAATACAGACTTCAAAACTTTAATTAAAATATTAGAAGACAGTTTATGCAAACAATTTATTTACATCAATGATATTTAATTAAATTATAGTCCTTTATTGTATATCATATAATTTCATATGTGTAGTGTCCCGTATTACGTTCCTATCATCAAAATACCAATTAATCAAACACAAAGTAGCAGTTGGCATGGTTTAGTTCTAAATTTTTCAAATGAATTAAATTACCACTAATTAATGTTGTTTATTCAAAGAAGTTGACGATAGTATGTTGGATCTATCTGTTTCCAAACAAGTTTATAAATAGAAGAATATGAATTAAGTAGATATTAAGTACATAAGATCATCGCGTTTTCGCACACCGTCGTTTAACAAAGCCCAGCATTACAAACTGCCTTACATGTTATGCAATAAATGTGGGTGTTAAATAATAGTTTTGTTTCGCAACTATATTTACTATCGTACAAACTAAATGAACGACATTGATAACTGCTAAATATCACCTCAAGAATCTGTTCATTTGCATTTATTATGTTGGATCTCTGAATTAATCTAAAAATCATAAAGCAATAAAATGATCTAAGTAAGTTGTGAAGCAAGATTAACATATTTGAGTCAGTGCAGCAACTCCTATCTTAGGCTAGATTTTGAAGATGAAATAATGTTGCTAGTATGTCAGATCAGTCATTTCATAGATATTATCGTGATATGGAATATATACGAATTACTTCAAATTACAGAAAAACGTTTAATTTTATTTATTGTTATTAATTGAACTTTGTGGTTATTGAGATTGATAACCCATGACATTTTTATCTTTCTTTTAAATTTTTTGGTAAATATTTTATATCAAAACAATTCCCTTGGAAATATTTCCTATTTTTTGGCACAAAAAAACAGGTTGAATCAATTATATAGATTTTATTTAAATAATATTTAAAAGCATACAATAAATGTATAGGCTGTCTAGTCCCAAATACAAATGAATTTTATTATTAGGAAATCAAAAGATAACTTATTGAATTGAATGTAATTTAATAGACGGACAATATTGACTTATACGACTGGGTCTATAATGTATCCTAGTGGATCTATATAGATTAGATTATTATTGTATACTATGTAAACGTATAATATTTAATATATTTTATCTGATCCAATAATGTTTTCAGCTACCTAAACATAGCTATTCTAACGTAAATAATATGAGGATCCAATTTAAAAAAAAAAAAAAAAAAAACAATATTTGTCAGGGATAGATAAACAAAAATAATATTGATACAAAATATACTTCATGTAATACTAACCAAAAATATTAAAATCAATAAATTTAACGTATACGTTCTATAAACACAAAATATCTGTGAAATATTTTTAAAGCGAAAATGTTTTTAGTAGGATAAATTTCCAATTTATATTAAGGTGATCGACTAAGTTTTCAGCACAGACATGCACCATGTTTAAAGATATAAAAAAATGTTAATTAAGTTTTGAAATTTGGTACAGAAAAATGTGGAATTAATTATTCTTGAATTAAATTGCGCCCATTAACTGTGCATTTGTATTAAGTATTATCATGTAATTTTCGTCACACATTTCATACAAGTTTTTAGTGTATCATAATGTACACCTATGTTACAAAAATTAGCGAACAGAGTACGTTAGCATTTATTGTGTTACAGAATGCATATAATTTGCTTAAATTTAATTCATCTAGTAAATGATATGGTGAAAAATGTAAATGTTTATGAAATTACATATTGTATTATCTATAAATAGTTTGTTCAATTTATTACTGTATTATTTAAGTAAATAAATTTCGCCGATACTATTCAATAAATTCAATAATGTATACGAGTATTATAACATTAAATATGTAGACATAAAATGTAAAAGTTTTTTCGTCTTTATTACTGAAGTGGAAATTTTCTAAGCTCTTGGTTTTTATAAACAATAATATGAGACATACTTTTACGACAAGCAGAAAATTAAGTAGATATGGTTACGAAAAAAATGGCATCCTATTCAGTACATATTTGCGGAGAGTAAATTCTAAATATATATGTTATCTTGTCTGATATTTATTTTTAGTTTTTTGTTCTTCTGTATATCAGACGTCATTTAACCAGAATAAGATTTGTTTATTTTCAAAAAAAAAAAATTTGTGGTGAATTGAAACATTTATGGAATTAGTTCTAGTTCTAATCTTCTGAATTGCATCGTATGACATTATATTGAGGTTACTCGTAATCATGAATAATTTTTCAATTATTATTAAACTATTAATAAACTAAATTCAGACTGACAGACGCATTCAAAGTCCATACAGTCTTACCCAAAACCCAATAAGAAAAATTCTTAACTATGACTGTTGCTGTTGATGTATTTAGGCATTGTTATCATATGTGAGAGTTAGCATTGTAACTATTGTCACTATTTTCATGATCTTTGCATGCACGGATTATTAAATAATTTATTGAATACTTCTTCAAGTAGCCATATTCCATATGTTTAACCTTAGAATATATGATTCGGTTTATGTACTCCTAGTACACATATTATCAAATTGTCCCATGCATCATCTGTTGTTGGATACTAAACAGAAAGCCAAAACCATATTTCACACATTAGTATCAGGAATTCATTTATTTAACATAAGTTTAAAACGCTGAATATTTAAAGAAATCATATGTTTTCAAATCCGAAAATCATGTGGCTATCCTATAAAAGTAGCACATGTTTTTATTGATTATAATGGTTCATTGATGAACGTTGACAATTTTAGTAATAAATTTTTTAACCAATCCCATTTCTTTTTCTTCGGGTGATAATCAGATACTTAGTTTTATGAGTTATATATTCTCTATATAGTCATCAACTTTCACTTTTATAATTGCAGACTATAACTATCGACTGTAATTTTTAAAATTGCGAATTAATAAATTTACTACTTGGCACTAAAATAAATTATTGCTCAAATTTTCTGATAATAAATAATATTTACTTTGCAATTTTATACCTTATTTAATTATCCGCAAATATAGAATAGGCTCTTTAGATATACGAAAAATTATTTTTTTCTTTGAGATTTTTATAAATAGATATTATTAATATTAAATTTCGTAATGCCCGCTTTAGGGCCAAAATCTTGAACAGATTCCTCAAATCTTATTATAATATAATTTATATTTATTATGCGTCTATACCATCTTTGCTATTGATTGATTTCAATCTTTGTATGACGATGAACCATATTGAGTATTATTCGCATCTTACATAAGGAAATTTATTAAAGCGTTTTTCTAAATTTAGAAAGGTATTTCACCTCCGGAACACAATAAAAATGAAAGAAAATACCAACACAATGTTTCAAATAATTAAATTAGAATTTCTAAAACACTTTACAAAGGGAAAATATGACACGCAATTTTCAAATTAAATAATGAATGTGAAAAGGATTTGACATTAAAATTACTATTCTACTGACACAGAATTTTCCTCCTGGACAATTTGAAATTGCAAAAGATTGCTAAATATATTTTTGCACATGAAAAAAAAAGCTAAGATTTTATTTATTGATTTCTTTTTATTAGAATAAATTTTTCATTTTTATGGTTATTTTTAGCAATTTTTTTAAAAGATCCATTTTTCTTTGCTCCTTGTTATAAAAATGCTTACAATAAGGAATTTTTTTTTACGGTTTTATCAAAACTGTTATACAATGTAGATGTTTGCAATAATAATGTTCAACAAAATATTCAGTGTAATATTAGAGATATAATATATCAAACCACAAATAGAGGTATTATTATTCTTCGGTTGAAAGTAAAACGTTTAAAACATAATTAAAACTTTAGTAGAACCAAATAGTTTGAACCCTCATTAAAATCTGTAAGATAAATTTAATACGAGCTTATGAGCTATGAATAATATATTACATAAGTACTAAAACAAATATAGAATAAGAATAAGTTAATAGGCTCATATAATATACTATTTAAGCTATAGTAAAAACTATAATAGTAAAATTTTTTAATTCTGGCTGTAAGGTAACGATAATCATCATATTCAAAATATGAAATTTTCTCCCCTATACCTTTACGCGTACAATCTCAATCATTTGGCTTTGAAATATAACGTAATAAAAAATTAATCCTTCTGTAAACATTTGTTTTTCGATTAAACTCTGGGTATAATATCAACATCATCATCTCAATCCTTACATCACATGGGTTCATTGGGTTACACCTAATATTTTTCTAACTTCGTTCTAAAGGACAAGAAGTTCTTTGGTAATGTTAGTCGATGAACCATTTATCATGAATTTTGGATACTTTAACTCTGTAGTCTTTAAAACGGTTCTTTATTGCGTGTCAAACATATAAATCAATAAAGTTCTATCTTTTCGTATTAATATTGCATATAATTCCATATGAATCAAGTACCACAGATTCGCAGCCTAACTATTTCTGATTATTTCTTATCATAAGTCTGTTTTGAATAGCAATCTTAAAATTCTCTTGTACACATTTTAGCATCGCATCTTCTTCACTTCGTGTTACACATTTTTTCTATGTGCTATTCTAATTTTATTTTATTCAACTGTAGCTGCCTCGGTTCCAAATTTTATTTATTTATTTTAATTTTATACATAGTTACCCCCTATAATTCTTCTATCAGTGTTCACAGTTAGTATGGGTTAATTTTGCATTCTACGAATGAGGGTCTAAATGTGTCCAGAATACACTGCTACTAATTATTTTTATCGATATGTCAATACGATTTTCAAACTAATATTTGGATGTGGTTAAAAATTCAGTTGTTTGAAAACGTTAGAATTACTTATGAGAATTTTCGCTGTTTTACTTTAACTCTGTAGTCTTTAAAACGGTTCTTTATTGCGTGTCAAACATATAAATCAATAAAGTTCTATCTTTTCGTATTAATATTGCATATAATTCCATATGAATCAAGTACCACAGATTCGCAGCCTAACTATTTCTGATTATTTCTTATCATAAGTCTGTTTTGAATAGCAATCTTAAAATTCTCTTGTACACATTTTAGCATCGCATCTTCTTCACTTCGTGTTACACATTTTTTCTATGTGCTATTCTAATTTTATTTTATTCAACTGTAGCTGCCTCGGTTCCAAATTTTATTTATTTATTTTAATTTTATACATAGTTACCCCCTATAATTCTTCTATCAGTGTTCACAGTTAGTATGGGTTAATTTTGCATTCTACGAATGAGGGTCTAAATGTGTCCAGAATACACTGCTACTAATTATTTTTATCGATATGTCAATACGATTTTCAAACTAATATTTGGATGTGGTTAAAAATTCAGTTGTTTGAAAACGTTAGAATTACTTATGAGAATTTTCGCTGTATGATGTTTTCATGATTTTAAATGTGGTCTATCGTAAAAGCAATGCATGAATGGACTTTATTTGGGTTTTGCGGAATGAGCCATTAATCATTACACACACGAAATCAACTCTTCATCTTATTGATTTCATAAAAACTACATTTACATTATATTTAGTTAATTTATGAATTTTGCAGCCAGGATATATATTTTTCATAATATTTAAAATTGTACATATTAATTGAATAAGTCATTTCGTCATATTTATTTTATTTTATTTTTCACCCATTAATTTTGTTTAAAATTATATATAATATGCTGCAAGTTGACGTTCATTTAACTATATTCATTATTTTAATGTTACGTCAATTTACAACTACAGTAAGTTTTCTCAAAGATTTTTTATTTTAGATAACTTCAGATATCGTTCGAAAAACTACATTTTTTCCTTTCGTTTTCTATTTCTTTTCGTATGCACTTATTCATTGATTTAAATGCACATTTTTAGTTAAATTTAAAATTTAAGGAAATTAAAATAATGTTTTTTCTTTTAATAAAATTTTTGTTCTAATTTCTTTTCAGGATCAATAAGAATACCGTTACATTTATCATCAAATCAGAATACATCATCAAATTCAACATACATTTCAAATTCAGGTGGACAGTTATTTAACAACGAACATCAAAGAAATGCAAATAATTCACAGAAATGGACAACACGAAAGTCAGTATCCTGACAGATTGCATTTAATAGTAAAAATAATGATGAAACAGTTTTTTGTAATCCAAAAGAATCTGAGCCAAAACATAAGAAAACTTGGATTTAATAGTAAAATTTGTTGTAAATTTTTAAGTTTTCTAGATACAAAATAATTAACTATATTTTTTAACTGAATTATTGGCAGAGAACCAATTCGCATCAGCGGAGCAAAATGCACGATTTTATTAACCGTAATGAATTGAATTAATTAAAAATTAATTAATCGCACTTATTACATATTTCTAATCAATTTCATTACATTTTATGCTCACATGAATTATTTATAAATCATATTATTTATAAATCATAGTCTTAACATATACACCTCAACGGTGGAATTTCGATTTTAATTTGCCGTTTTATATATACAAATAACATCAATTGGCAGAAACACAGCATTAGTTTCTAACAAACAAGTAGTTAATCGCTTAAATATTTGAATATGCCAGACACTACTAAAGATTTCTACAGCTATCTCATTTTATTGGTGTTTTTGACACAATTAAATGCCATAAAATCGAAAAATATTAAGATAGTGTTTCTGGCGGTCTCAACAAGACAATCGTCCTACCCATTGAACACTTCTTTAACTGTACGATTACTACTGGTATTAAATTCTATTACAGTATTGAATTACAGACTTTAGAACAATTATATTAGAACCAATTTATTTGTTTTGTATAAAGTATAAGAAATTGATTAGAAAAATATAATTTGCCCTATCATTTGCCATAATTAATAACAAATGTATATGCAATAAATTATTGCAGTTTGCCGTATGTTTTTGCTGATGTAAGCTCGCTTTCCTGTTAAATTATAAATAATGATGATTTGTTTCTAAGATATTCTATATTTTTGTTAAGTTTCTATATATATTTTATTTGAAAATATTAAAGGAAGAAATGCAAACTTAACATTACCATAAATATGTAACAAATGAAATATAAAAATGTATATTAATTAGTGTCCCTAAAAGTATTTAACAGAGCAACCTCTAACAGACGCATGTTTTATTTTTTAGAGTGTATTGCAATAAGCCATTAAATGGAAGAAAAAACCTTCCACGTTCTAACAAAATGTCTCAAATTCTACAAACGCATAACAACCAATCAGAAAAAGAGGAAATAAATTTTTTATGACGAATCAACAATCACACTTTAATTTATTAATAAATAAAAATTATCCAGGAATCAATACATCTACCAGGTGAGCATAATTGAGAACTCAAAATCCAAACAATAATTTTTAATAGATGCGTGTGTATGAAAAATATGTCGCTTTCATCAAAAATTGCCACTTGTATTAGCAGTTCATAACCCAAAATCATTTTAAAAAACCACCAAACAAAATATCTCAAAATCATCAAATGTTTAACAGGCGACCAGGAATATATAAATTATTTTTCAGTTCATTTGCATTTCATTTCAGTTATTTATTATTATATACTTACAAAAATTGAAATTTTACTTTTTTTTATGATATTCACAAATAATAGGTTGATTTTATTGAAAATTTGACATTAATTCAAAAAATAACTCCATAATTAATGACTATTAGTAGTCAGTGGTTCTTCATCATTGACAAATATAAAATTTCAGATTTCATATCTGAAATTTGCATTTTATGTTAATATTTGTCTATAATAAAAGGATTTATTTATATATTTCTGTTTCATAATAATAGTAATGATTTTGATGATTTTAATTACATTAAAATTTACACTAAAAAGTTTGAACATTTAAATTTAAGGTATGTTTTCAGAAACCTTAACTAATCTTATTAAGGACAATATATATTATACAATTCGGGGAATTAATAAAAATGACTTCAAAATTGAATTGGGTATAAAATGTATCACAGGTAACAAATCTTGTAAAATTTTAAACTTCTGTTTTTAAACTTGGAAAATGTAGGAGTATTTAATACTTAATTTAGAAGCACTGTCAGATGATTCTTTTATTCAATCACATTCAGTTGTTAAGTACAAATAATATAAAATAAGTTAATTAATTTTGTACATAATATTAGTATAAAAATAACTGTACCAAAGTTTCCAGGAATAATTTTTCGAATTTTGTAAAAAAAATATACTCGTTGGTTCCATCAAAATTACCATAAAATATTTTTTCATCGCTTTTTTGAAGTTTTCTCTCAATCCCTTAAATTAGTAGCATATTTTCATTATTAATTTATAATCAATTGTACTGCGATCCTTTTAATATTTTTAATTAATTTTTTTAATTAAAAACATGGGGTATCAGTAACTCTAATTGAAAATCAATAATAAAGTTCTTAAAGAAGATTTAATTTGATTCCTATTTTAGGATGGAATATGATTTTCAAATAATAATTTAAACATTCCACGAAAAACTTTATTCGTTCACTTGTTATTAAATCACTGTTGCAATCGATAATATATTGATGGGATATAATGTTACTTATTGGTATGACTATAACTTGGATGATAACAAAGATTTGTTATTGACGATATCTATTGGAGACACGATGATGTTGAAAATGATGATGATATTAATGGTTGTTGATGTTGAATGATAACCAAAAGTTGATATTATTAAATTAGATATTGATTTTTTTTTAAAGCACCAATTATTATTTCATTTTTTTCTATTCATTCAAATTGACATGCTATCATCAAAGCACTTACCCATTCCACATAAGTCGAACCGAACCTTTTTTTTTATAATTATATTTTATCCAATATATATTTATAGACATAAATAATAATATGTAAAATATGGATATTATACATAATAATAACATAATATGTACATAAAGGTAAAACAAATGGATTGGACAGATCCCTTAAACAAAACGAGTAAATACTCGTACTATAATAAAAATAAAATCTATTTAATGAAAGAATAAATGAATTAAACAATCTAAAATATTATACAAAATTTAATATGAAATATTTGAAATTCTTAAATTTTATGTAAATGTTTATTCTGAAAATAATAAATTATATCCCTTCAAAAACAGTATATTCGAAACATTATACCTATTTTATATTATAAGGGTATTTTGTAAATGTTAAAATACGAGTATACTATACTTGAATGCAATACATTTCCGGTGTTTTAATATATTAAATTTGTTTCCTTTATTTTTTTTTTTTTGTTTTAATGAGTATTCACATCGATGACTTGTTTCCTTCTTCCCTTATAAGTCTTGAAAATTTTCTTCAAATAATATTATTAATAATTGTTTTATATCAAAGAAAAAAAAAAAACAAATAGAAGAGAAATATTCATAGAAAATTAATCTAAGGGTGGTTCACGTGAGAATGGATAATATCTGCCGGCCCATAGATATTTTCCAAAAAGTGCTTAAAGAAAGACAAACAATTAGTAAAATTTTAATAAATGTACTTAAATTTTAATATTTTTTTAATTATAATAAAACAACATATTTTCTTCATAGAAGAACATTAATTTTTAGATTGTCATTAATTAATTTTCTTTGATATAGAATTAATTATGAACGATCGTATAATTTAAAACATTCTATATATTTATATTTTATAAAATTAATAAATAAAAATTTAAGAATAGATGTTCTGTACATGACATCTACGTTTATAGAATAAAAAAATTTTTTAAAAGAAAACAAATTAATGCTGTCTAAAACAACTCGCAGTTTTGTTTATGGCCATATTATTTTTCATTTAGATCCGGTTCCACTTCACTTTACCTATTCTTTTTACATATTTTTGTATGAATATTGACCTCTTTGTTGTGAATAGTTTTTGCCAAACACATTTTCATTAAATTTAGTATTAGACAAGCAGATAATCTAGAAAGTATTTAAAAATTCAAATTTACCACTTGTTTCGCTACAGGATATAGGATTTTTTTTTTTTAACTTGAGACAAAATAAGTGTTTAATTTAAATAGTTTGCATAAGTTTTAACCTTAAGTGTGCCACCTGTTTCTGCCTAAAGGTATGAAAAATATGCATACTTCTACCCTGATTATCAAATAACAAAAAAAAAAAAAGTTTTTAATTCAATATCAATTGACGGGGAACTTTTTTAACCATAAAGCAAAATAACTGACTTAATGAAAAGTAATCATATTCTTTAATGTTTGGAAAGGATACAGGATGATATATTAATTTGCGTCATGGTAGTAGTGCAAATGATTGTGTTTTTGTTTTTCAATTTTGTACCAGTCGAGTAGGCACTTTAGGCGATATTTAAAAATTCACGTTTACCTATAGGCTGAATAAATATTACCGTGAGACAACATAAATATTTAACATGAGACAATATATAATATGTGTTAACATTAATTAAACTAACAGCAGAATACCTAAATCACCATGTAACCTGTCGTTTGTCAATAATACATTGAATTTCGGGCATAATAATGCTAAATGAATATCATCATGCAATGTAATTCGTTTATTATTAATAATTTTTTTTTAAACGTTATAAGAGAATTGTATTTACCAAATCAAAACCCCCTTATACATTGAGTAATATCTATAATATTGTACCATATTTATCCGTAATTTGAATGAAATCAATACAATTGAGAATAAATAAATATTAATTTTGAAGAAATGAGAAACATTTCATTCTCTAGAATATCAATTCCTTAGAGTGATTTAACATTATCCAATTGATTGTCTTTATATTTAAGATGTCATGTAAAATTCGATATATATATATATATATATATACCCTTATTTTTATAAATTATATGTATTTATTATCACACATGTCAACCCTATTTTAAATCTTACGTGTCCACAACAATTGATTATATATTATTCTTCCCATAACATACGAACGAAAAGTATAAATAAAAGATAAATAATAGAAATCATGTTCGATGATTGACCTTGTTAAGGATCTGGGTATACAAGTATAGTATATGACTATTTTATATTCGTATTCAAGTATTAGTTTTGTACATATATGTATATATATATATATATATATATATATGTATCCTATATTAAGGAGATAAGGGTCAATTTGACCATTTACAAATATGATGTACAACCCCATTTTATGATTGTATATACTATTGAAAAATAAAATACTATCAAAATGGATAAATTTTATTTGTATTTTATTTTTGATTCATTTATTCAGTTTTCTAGAATTTCTTCTTGATTTTATGTTTCAGAAACAGCATACTTTATATTGAGATTATATCTAATATGGGTTGAGTATCAAGATAATAAGGTACTTGGTAATATCAAATTAACTTGTTATTTTAATTAATCCGAAGACATATCTGATAATGAGATGTATTGAAATTTTTAACATTGAATTCAATGGATCATAATTAATTATTTGTGAGATTTCATTTGAAATTTGAAATTATATATTGTAAATTTATTGAAAACAATGCCTGATAAAAAAAAAACTGACTCAAAGAAATGTTTATGAGAGTACATAAAAACTTTTCTAATATTTTAATGTACCAGAAAAAGTGTTTACTTGCTAGGGGATGTTCTGTTTACAATTTATTGACTTTATACTTACACAAATATTTTTAAAAAGAATTCTTCCAAAATTAATAAGACTTTTATATTTTTGTATTAATTAATGTGTTATAAAACTCACTGTAAATTGAATGCAAATATTTATAAATATATATGTATTTATTAATTGATATTATATAAAGTATATAAAGTGTACATTATAAAAATTATATTAATTAAGTAGCAGCACCAAATATATAAGGATAACTAAAAGGAAATTAAGATTAAAAATTAATTAATTCACAATTTTTCAATCTATTCATTGTGAAATCTATGCAATTTTCTAATATTAATGTACTCGTATGTATAATAAAATCTATATAAAATATAGTGAATTTATCATTTATGTACAAATTAAGAGATAAAATTAATATAAATAAAATAAATGTGAATATTTTCATTATAAGCATTGTTTCTTAATTAACAAAATCTGCCTATCATTCCAATTGACTTCACACTTCACTGTAGTATAGTACCATATAATCTAATGGGCAACACAATATTTTTATTTTGAGTATACTCGCTTTTCTTTATGGTAACCTTTCTTCATAGCAGACATTCAGATGTCTATTGAGTGAGTAATAGACTTTGGTTTTCAAAAATTCATAAAGGCAGAATAGACATATCATAAGAGCATGTTTAATGGTAAGTGTTGTATATTTTCGAAGCCCAAGAGGTAAATAATGATAATGTTTGCTAGAAACTAATTTACTCTTACCAGTCAAATACATATCATCCTGAACTAAACAATAACTGAACTAGGTTCCAGAATGTGTGGGATTTAATTATGATTAAAGTGGATTCCAAAGTTTACTAAAAATTTGGGTAACAAATTTTAAGTACACAATTGTGGAAAACGATGATATATGTCTCCTTTGAAGTTTCATCACATATTAAAATTTTCATAATGAAAATCAACACATCTATCAGGCAAGCATGATGGTGAAATTGAAAAATGCAATAATTTTCATTGTAATTTGTTCGAATATATAGTGTGTGTATAAAAATATTTCTCAAAAATCGTCACTTGTATCAAGACTTCATAAATTCATCAAAAATAAACAAAAAGATATTAATTTTTATGTCCAAATAAAATATCTCAAAATAATTAAATTTGTAACAGATGAGCAGGAATATAGAAAATATTCAATATTTTACCTTGTATTTTACTTAAACCAGAAATTTTATTGATAAACATTTTTGTTTGTAATTTACAGTTATTCTTGTGAGGACCGGGCATCGAAATAAATTCAATAAAATTGCATATCCGATCAGGGTTTCGGATATAATTAATTAATTAAAATGATTTTTTTATCGATTACCTGTTAGGTAATGTAAAACTCACAAAATATTTCAAAATCAACAAACGCATAACATGTCATCAGAAGCATTGAAATTTAACAACACATCAACCTGTCTATCGATAAAATTTATGTGAACTTTAATTCACACACCAGGCGAGCATAATAATGAACTAAAAATAGAACAAGCATTTTTGTATAAATAGTGTGAATGCATTAATGTTCGTCTAGCTTAAAAATCGTCTCTTGTATTGGGAAATTTATTTAAATTTTAAAAAACCACGTGTTTTACATCTAAACAAAAAAGACATCAAATATGTAACAGGCGAGCAGAGATATAGAAATTATTTTACAATTTACTATTTCACCTAAACAAAAAATGTGATTGATAAACCTTTGTGTTTTCAATTTACAGTTATTCTTCTGAGGCCCGGTCATCGAAATAAATTCATTAAAATCGATTTCTGGTCATGGATGCTAATGTAAAATTAAAATAATTTTCTGAATTTTTTAATGATATTAACAGGTAATGCTATAACTTTTCAAGTCCCCACAAAATATCCCAAAAGTAACAAGCGCGTAACAGGCCACCAGAAACATAGAAATCTAAATTAACGAAACAACAACACAGACCGCAACTTATCAACCGAATGAATATTATTTAAAAATCAGCGCTGCCAGGTAGCGAATTGGGGTATTTCTCTTCGGCAGCATCAACGGCTGCTGTTGTCTCGTCAATGTTTCTGTTATAAATACTGTGTATACAGAGATTTTATCCATCACCTGTTAATAGTATTAGTTATTACTATGCCTCGCGTTATATCAGTTCTCTATTATGCATAGCTATATTTCAATGTCCTTTGTTGTTGAGATATTCCACTTATATATGATCACTTGCACATGCATTGTCAAAGTGATTATCATTAATCTGCGTATCCTATGCCTACGACAGAGTTTTTCTGAATGGTTTAACGTATTTAATATATCTTTATCTACTAAAATTTGCGAAAATAACTATCTATAATACTTTCAGTATTCACTATTTATCTTGTATGTTTTTTCAAATTTTATATGCTAATTAATATAATATAATATAATATATATTAAGCCTCACTTTATAACCAAACTGAATTATTGAAATTATATTTTCCATAAAATGTTTGATTTTGTATTTTACAAAACATAAACATAATAATAATATATATGTACTGTGTTTTGTTCATTTCTTCAATGCATTTCTATATTGGAATATGTTAATGTGTACATTCCATTCCGTTATACCTTTATTCCTTAGTAAATGCAAGTTTGGCGCCATACAGTCAACTAGAATATAATTGAAAATTTATACAATTCGATGAATTTAATTTTCTTTTGGTTTGAATGTATGCTAGAAGAAAATTCTACATTCATTATGTTGGATCACTAGCAACATACTTGACATTATTCAATATGACTTTTATGTTTTATTTATTATTTTGATATTTTTTCAACATTTCAATTTTAAACTATAATATTATTTCCTAAAAATGAGACATATTTTCTAAACGACAAGCGGTAAAAAGAAGATAATTTAAATCATTTTTGAACGTGTGAACTAATAAAATTAGAAAATGAAACGAATCTAGTCGGTAAAATATTCAATACACACTGGTAAGTTACAAAAAAAAAAGTGCAATATTTAAAATTTATTTCTAATTACTTTAATATTATTCAATTAAAACCGCTTTAAATTTAAATCCTTTTTATTTTATCCTTATTATCAACACCTCATTTCAGAAAAATGGCCATAATAATAAAACAAAATTTAAATAACTATTCAAAAATACTAACCTCAAATTATCTACATAAAATAATTAAATCTAATGTACATTCAACATCAACCGAATGTAAATCATTTAAACATTGGTATCAAAGTCTTTGGAATCCAAAAAGTACAGTTTCACCACCATATTGTCATGTAACGCAAATTGGTGATCCAGTACTTCGTCAACGATGTACATTAGTTCCATCAGAAGCAATTACCAGTAAACAAGTAAAATATCTGGTCGATTCAATGATTCATGTTCAACAGAAATATAAATGTGTTGGACTTTCTGCACCTCAAATTGGTATCTCACTTAGAGTCATTGTTATGGAATTTAATGAGAAATTAAAAACGGAATTTTTACCCGAAATTTATTCTACAAGACAAATGGAAACACTGCCATTAACTGTAAGCAAAAATACATATACAGTTTATTAATCCACAGATTTAACGAGAAATCTTTTTTTTCAGATATTAATTAATCCAGAGATAAAAATTCTGAATTATAATAAAAAAATATTCATTGAATCATGTGCCTCAATTAAAGGATATGCGGCTGATGTACCTCGTTATGAAGAAATTGAATTAAATGGTTTTAATTTAAATGGTGAAAAAATTATATTGAAATTAAAGGGATGGAATGCCCGAATTGCACAACATGAAATGGATCATTTGGATGGTATTGTCTTCACTGACATAATGGATAAGAAAACATTTGCATGCACATGTTGGCAGGCTGTAAACGCTTTAGAGGGTCAAATAAATATTCCTATAGGTCCAAAATAGTATTTATTATTTGAAAATAATAATAATAATAAATTAAAATTTTATTACACAAAAATATAATACGATTTCAATTATATCATCCACATAATCCCGTCCGGGTCTATTCACAATTCTGTTGTTTCTAATTTTTTGGCCAATAATGCAGCATTATTTGTAAGTTTATCAATTTGTTGATAAACATTACTTAAATTATTTTGTGTATTGAATCCATTGAATTCTTTATCCGAACGTATCATAAAATTATCAGTTGTTAGAACATTCTCATCCAATGAATCTGGTCCACCTAAATGACCAGTTGAATCTAAATTACTTATGTCTTCATCATTTTTAAACCAATCATTTGTATATGCTTTTAACCAAATGGGATTACTACCCTCAATGCTATGTTTATTCGTATTTGGTACGACAGTTGCTATTAATTGTCTATTTGTTATATCTGTTGGATTTGGACCTAATTTAAATAATAGAAAAATGTCATAAAATATACAAAAAAAAAATCGATTACAAGAATTTTTTTTATTACCAAATGATGTATGAACATAAGCGGCTCTTAATTCCCTTTTATAATTGCGTTTTTGTGAAAAGCATAAAACTAACACCAATATGAATAGTGCTCCAATGAATATATTTGATAGAACTAACCATACCAGCATATTACCATTATTTAAATTTCCAGCCAATGATAGACTTTCAGATGATTGTGTATCTAATACATTGAATTCCTGTGGGAAATATAGAATATGATATAGTTTGAACCAAAATCATAACTATATATGATCGGTGCTGAATTTTTAAAAAAATTTCTTACTTTAAATAAATTATCCAATTTTTCAATATTCCGATCAATGAGTCTTAAAATATCTGAAACTTCTAAAATGGAATTATCTTTTCGACTCACTAAATGTAAATATAAATCTGTTTTCGTTTTATCCACAGAACCATCACGATTTTCATGTATTTTAAAATCATCAACATTTACAATTGCATCAGTTACATTACTTAGAACCCTGGGACAAAAAAATTTAAGAAAAAATTAATACTAAATATCATTTTAAATATATTTGGCATCAAAGTATTCTAGTATTTGTACATATTTAAGTATAAGTCAATATGATACAGTGAAATATAAAATTTATAGTGCAATAGAAAACCTATAGATAAATCCTGCACATAATAGTAGTTCTTAACATTGTAACCATTGAATGGCGTCATAAAAAACATTTAGATTACTCATAATCAATTTGTGAAGAGTTCATTAGCATATATTTATTTATACTGTAGTGAAGATCTTTGAAAAAGAACTGAAACATAATTGATGTACATGACCATTATGACGTGTGATCTTGACTAAAAATATTGGTATTAATGTCTTGTTTGTCAGATCTGTGATTAAACATACGAAATTTAGGTCAAGTTCATGTATTCATTTCCCAAAGAACTATTAAAAACAGAGAATTTAGAAGTAACGTCAAGGGTATTATGCATACTCAGATAAATCTATTGAGATGTCAGCACGTTAAAAAATATCGATGTTACTAAAATTGTGATTATTCTTACAGATTAATAGAAAATAATTTCGAAATAATAAGTGGAATTGAAATTCGGTAGATCAGGCATTTAATGTATCAGAAATTAGTTGAAAACATTTTCAAGTGGAGATCTTAAGATAATCTAAATATATATGATGGTCAAAGCTAATAATGAAATAAAAATAAAATTTAAAAACCTACTCTCGAAAATGATGGATTTCATTTCGTATTTGAACGGGTTGTTGTCTTAATATAAATCTAACACGTTGATCTTCTCTTAACAAGTATATAAATACATGAGCTGTGTCATTTAAACCATCCGTATCATTAGCACAAACCTGAAGAAAAGTAATTTTAAAATATGTAAAATAAACATCTAACCCTTCATTATAATCAATAATTCATTAATTCATAAAATCTATTTACCATAAAATCAAAATAACCCTTCATGCCCTTTTGTGGATCAAAATTTAACAAAATATTTCCATTTATTTTATCAACCAAAAATGGTGATTTGTTTAAATGATCTAAACCCTCCGTCAATGTTCTATGTATGTCACCAACTTGATAATAAGTTACCTTTCCATTTTTTCCGTAATCTTTATCAATCGCTTCAATTTGCATAATTGTTGTGCCAAAATCAGCGGCTGTTGTAACACCACCGGTAAATATTTTTGTTAAAAATTCCGGTGGATTGTCATTAATATCATTTACATGAATAATAACTTGTACCAATGTACTATCTTCAATTAATATGCCATCAATGAGACTTTCAAATTTTGGCTGATTCTCTGCATTAAAATTATCAATGTATTCAATGGCAGCAGCATTATCATCACTATTACCAAAACCATTCAAAATACTTCTGAAACTTCTTGAATGTTTATAACGATTAAAATTATTACTATTTGAATGTTTTTTTCTGATTAAAGGTGCCGAATGAACAGCTGCTGCATTACCATATTCAGTTAAATTAATATTTTCTGGCCGTTTATTACAATTTTCCGTTGCTTTTATAATGATCGTATAGTTTGCCTTAATTTCACGATCAAGTTCTTTTTGAACAGTTAAAATATGTGTTTCTGGATTTAATTCAAATAATTGATGTTCATTGCCCAATACAATGAAATAGCAAACATTACTTGGTGGATCATCTAATTCGTCAACTTCATCTCTGTCAACTGTATCGGGTAATTTAATTTTTTCTATTCCAGGTTTTTTATGCTCTAGAATTTGGAGAAATTGGAGGTTCTCAATTAAATAATCTATTTTAATAGACGCACGATTCATTATGTCATTATTTAAATATACCTGTAAAATTAACACGGATTTCATCAATTAAAAATTGAGGTTCGTAATCATTAACATTTCGTACGTATATTGTTAAATCTAAATCACTGGACAATGGTGTTGGAATACCTTGATCATATGCTTCAATACGAATCTAAATTATTATAAATTTCAAAAATTATAATTACAAATAATAAATTATATGAATGTATATTGAATTCTTCGCGACTCACTTCATAAACTTTTTGACGTTCTCTATCCAAGGGTAATTTTAATGTTATCAATCCAGTAACTTGATCAATTAAAAATGTTTTATAATTTCCCATTGAATCATGTTTTAATCGATATAAAACTGCAGCATTTTCACCTACATCATTATCAATAGCTTTTACTTGTATTAAAGATGTTCCAACTGTTGCGTTCTTTTATTGAAAATGGAGTGAAAGAAAATGTTTTAGTTAAATTGATGAATTATTATATTTTAACATTTAAACATTGCGAGGAGCAAAGTCAAAGTAGACGTCAACTAAAATATAGAAGCAATGATAATGTAGGTAAATGGTAAAAATTCCTAGTTTAGGAGATTTCGTTTAGGGTATTTACTAACACATCAGAGAGAGGTCTATAAAACTTAAAATTTAATACACAAAATTAACACAAATTGAAAATATCAAACTATAAATGCAGTTGAAATGGCACTAAATTTTTAATTATCATCAATAAATTTTAATATGACATTCATTTCAATTTAATTTTTACATAAATTCAAAATTATTACCTCTGCTATTCGTACAGTGGCATTTTGTATAGGTGATACAAATATTGGTGCATTATCATTAAAATCCATAATAAAAATATGCATTTCAGAATTCACTTCATTTTGTGGTGTTCCCAAATCTTTAACACTAATTTTTAGTGAATAATTTCCATAATAATTTTGCAGCGATCCTTTAGGAAATATATCAGCCGTTAAATAGTCATTTTGAACTAATTGAAAAAGATCTAAAATTTATAAAAAATTAATTGTATGTCAGATTTCAGAAATGTGTTCATTTTTTAAAATACCTTCACCATTTCCTCCCGTGATCATAAATTCTACTTGTGCATTTATTGTATTCGGATCATCAGCATCAGTTGCCTTAATTTGTGAAATAACCTCATTTATATTATGAAATTCAGATATTTGTATAACATTTTTTGGTAAATATAATTTTGGTGGTGAATCATTTTCATCTAATATTTTAATACTTTGATGGTAAAGGAAATGGAAAACAAAAATTAGAAAATTCAAATTCAAAATTATCATGACAAATAAAATTACAAGAATTGTTTGAAAGCATTTCGACTTTCACCACTCAAATATCCAAATTGATAATTATCCCATGCTTCAATAACAATTGAATAAGAACTTTTCAATTCTCTATCTAAATTATCGGCAACAATTAGAACACCGGTATCAGCGTCAATGGAAAATTTTCCCTGTGAACTCATTCTATCAATTAGAAATGTAATTTTACCAAAATCACCAGAATCAACATCTTTTGCCTGTATCACAGCAATTCGAGTACCAATTGATGAATTTTCATAAACTGTAAAATTATTATTATTTCCAATAAAATATGGATTATTATCATTTTCATCAATAACACGAAGAAATACATCTACCAATGATGATCTGAACAAACAAAAACAGAAAATTCGGGTTTAAAATATTTATTCCAAAATATTTTTTTTTTATATTTCAATAACCTTGGCGGAATACCGGCATCAGTAGCCCGAATTGTATAATTTAACCATTGGTCAAGTTCATGATCAATTTTATTGGCAACAACTATTTCACCTGTTTCATAATCCAAATGGATTAAATCGATTATTGATTTTGGACCTACATGTACATCAAAAACAAAAAAAAAGTTTATTAAAAAATGCTGCAAATTTTAATTATACGATTTTTGTTTTAAAGAGGCTATATACCTTCTAGAGAATACTTGATGCTTCTATTCTTATCAATATCATATGCAGCAATATTAGTTATTGTTACACCAATAGGACTATTCTCTGTAATGGATTTTTTATAAAATGGTTTTCGGAATTTCGGATTATTATCATTAACATCCTCAATAATTATTGTCATTGAAACTATATGGGTGCGTATATGGGGAAAAATGAATTTAAATATTTATTCTCAAATTAGCTAATTTTATCATAAAATATTACTTGAATCTGTTTGTTTTCCATTAATTGAAGCAATATCTTCAACAATAAAACCCAGTTTAATTTGTTCAACTTTTTCTCTGTCAATTATCTTCACTACCTAAAAAAAAACGCAATTTAATTGTACAATGAATTTGTGCTAATATTAGTAAATAAGTAATTAATTAAATTCCAGAAGCACGAACTCGGCATAACATGGTGTATTTTTGGAAGATACCCTTAAATATTTTGAATAAATCTAACATTTAATACTACACTCAGATTTTAAATTTAGTGACGTTTTCATATCTGACTAACGTACATATGGAAACTTCATTCAACTACACATCTGTCTAAATTACCATACTGATAAAATTCTACTAAGACAAATTAACAGAATAAATTTGGTTGTAGATGTGATATGAACCTCGATCTATGTTATCTGATTAAGAGAATTAAATTCAATATACATTAAAATTACCTTTATTATACCATCATCTTCGTTCAATTCAAACGCACTAATATAATCATATTCTTGTAATTTTATTAAAACACCTTCTTCAGATCTAGCCTCAGATACATTAGCATCAATAAAATATTTCAATATTGGATTAGTGTCCAAGTCATTTGCCATCAATCTATGTAAATAAGTACCAACAGGTGTATTTTCCAAAAGCGTAACTCTACCTGGTTCAATAAATATTGGTGATTTATTATTAACATCAATAATTGTTATATTAACTGATGTTTCGGTGATTAATTGTTGATCACCAAGACCACCGTCTATTGCAATCTATTACAAAAAGGATAGATAATATTAGGTAAAAAAACTAATTTTAAAAACATTGATTTAAATATTACCACACTTAAAGAATATTGAATTAATTTTGGATCAGTTAAATCTGGATCAAGTGTTGCACCGTATCCATTAGCAACTGTTATTAGACCTGTTTCCGAACCAATAATAAATTTATCAGATGCTCCACTTTGTATACGATAAACAATCATATTATTTGGTCGAGAACCGTCTCTATCGACAGCGTTCACCCTAATTACCGAACTACCACCAGATAAATTTTCAAAAATTGATGTCTCATATTTACGCTTTAGAAATTGTGGTGCCCAATCATTTACATCTTGTACATATATGTTCACCGTTACCGTTGACGAAAGACTTGGTATGCCAAAATCTTTAGCTAATACAATTAAATAAATTGTTTTTATATTTGAATTACTTTCCAATGGATTCAATTGTTCAAAATCTATGCCGAATGTTGGTGTAATTTCACCACTTGTCGAATTTATTGTAAAATTATCTTTAAATTCACCGTCAATTATTTCATATGATATTCGACTATTTTCCGTATCGAATAAATCAGCATCTTTTGCTTGAACAATCAAGGGATTTTCAAATATTATTTTATTTTCTAATAAACGTGCCTCATATTTTCGTTCAATAAATATTGGTGCATTATCATTAACATCTTCAATTGTTAATATTATTTGTACAGTATTACGATTGCCCATACCTAAATTGTCTCTTGCCTCAACTGTTAAGTAATGTGAAGATATAATTTCACGATCAAATTCATGATTACCATGTGATTTTATTGTTATTAAACCAGTCATTTGATCCAAATGTAGTCTAATTTTTTTTTTTAAATAAAAAACCATTATTTTATGAAAATTATTAGTGATAATAAATGTGATAACAAATTATCTCAATTGTTGTATAGATACTTACAAATGTGAAATGCTACCGCCCAAATATGTATAACGTATTCCTTTAGTGCCGAAATTCCCTGAATCCTTGTCGGTTGCATTTATTTTACCAATTATACTTCCAATTTCACTATTCTCTCGTATTGAAAAATAATATTGTGTTCGATAAAATTCTGGTGAATTATCGTTACTATCGCGGATGTAAATTCTTATTGGAACAGCGCTAAATAATCAGAAATGTAAATAAAATGGTTATATCTGTTGATATTTCAAATAGGTAGAGAACAGTTCCACTATGACTTCTATATGTTTGCAGGGCATGATACTTAACATATTATAAGTTATATTGCATAGAATTCATGTTTCAGATAACCGGAGAAAGATAGTTATTATTACAATGATCATTCTATGAATAAAAGGCTTATTCCAAATAGCAAGCAAATAGTTTGAAAGAATTAATCATTAATTATGTTGAAAATAAAAATCAGAGATAATGACTTGGATGATGCAACTACTTCCTTCAAATTTTCTATGAAATTAAAAACTAAATTTGTTAAATTTCTTCAAATTACCTCCATTTGCCATCCTGTGCCACTTCTTTTGCAATTAATGTAAAATTAACTTCAGTAATTCGTTCAAAATCTAATTGTTTATTATTTTTTACTCGTATTAAAAATGTTGCTTCGTTTATGGCACGTTTTGGCGTAATTTCAAAAACTTCATTTTCGGGTTCAATAAATAGTTCAAAAGTTCCGTTATTACCCTGTAAAGTATAACAGTTACTAAATTACTATATACAAGTTCACAAACAATTCATTGAATATTATTTGTGGCACCCAACTCACTTGATCATAATCAAAAACACCATTTCTTATGTTACCCAGAAAATTTAATGGCGTATTCTCTTCAGCATTTTCATTTATTTCTGCTTCATAAAAATTGCTTCTAAAAGTTGGAGTTTCATCATTTATATCTGTTATAATTATTGTTATTTCCGTTGTAACAGATGGTGGTGGCTACAATACGGTAACATTAAATTAACACCGAAAAATTACACGATTTCTAATTAAAGAATGTGCATATATACCTGAAATAAAGATTCTTCTGTAGCTAAAATTTCAATGATATATGCACCATTAACTAAATTCTTTGGATCTTCTCTATTTAACTTTTTTATCGTATAAATTTGTCCTGTTTTTTTATTAACATCAAATAAATTATTACCACCCTTAATTATGGAATAAATTATTGGGTTATTTATACCACGATCACCATCATGTGCTTTTACTGTAAATTAAAATTATGTTTAATTGCACAAAAGTGTTGTTAAATACGTAAAATAGAAAGCATATGAGCCTGTGATTACCAACAATAACTACAATATATGTAAAACATGATATAAATTTATTATTTTGTATACCTTGTAATACGTTTGTACCAATCGGTGAATCCTCTGGTATTCTTGTTACAGGCATAACAGCAGAAAATACAGGTGGTTGATCTTCAACATCTTTAATTTTAACTAATAATGCTGCTGTTCCCGTATTTACAGGTCCTTGATTTGCTCGATCAACAGCTAAAACACGTAATTGATATAAATTCTTTCTTTCATAATCTAAACTCTTCACTAATTTAATAGTCCCTTTTCCCTGATACGTTACAATAGAAAATACATCATTATCACCATCTAATTCTTGTAAATAATAAACAACCTAAAATTAAAAAATATAATATAATATATGAGATTTTCGATTATTAGTTAATTTCAATGAATGTTTTGAGCAAAAAAAAAAAAAAACAAATAATATTACTTGTCCATATGCTCCTTCATCGCGGTCAGTTGCTTCCAATGTTGTCAATATACCTGGTTTACTATTTTCGGATACTTCTAACGCTGATTGATAAGGTTTAAAAATCGGTTCATTATCATTTATATCTTCAACCAATAATAGTAAACTTTGTGTTACAAAATTTCCATCACCAAGTCGATTATCCGTTAAGGTTAATACAATTAAATATTCATCTTTGGTCTCTCTATCTAATTCTTTATTGAGGTAAATATTGGCCGTATTTTGTCCATTATTTTCAATTTTAATAATATCACTCTCATATGTATTTCGGATGCCAAATATTAATTCATCATCATCGGCATCGTATCCTTTCAATTGGTAAATTAATGTACCTATTTCATGAGATTGCAATAAATTAATTTTGTGGAATGTAATGATAAGTGGAATTTTTATAGTATTATGACAATTTCCTGCAATCTGCAGACTAAAGTGGATCATTAAATATACCTTAAATAATATGACGAGATTGAATACAGAGACTAATCCAGTAACATCGACAGAATATATGGTAAATATTCGTCAATCGAATCGTGACTAATTTTTAGTTGCTTCAGAGTGAAAGTCAAGGGATTTTTTTTTTACTGAAGTAATAAAAATTTTACTCATTTCTCAACTAAGATTGCTTTAAGTATTGTAACTGTCCAGAACAGTTTAAAGTAATTTGTTAACATTATGTATTCAGAAGGTACTTTTATATAGCGTACTTCTTGTCTGTAGCACCTTCTTTCGAAGATGTGTTTCTTGAACTTGATGGCCTTTAAAAAATCAAATCAAATGTTCACAAATTCCTGCGATCCAATATTCGCCGTCTATCCAAATAAACCACACTCTAAAGTTATTTTTTGTTTGTGCTAATGGATGGTAAAAGATAATCCCGAAATTATCCATTATGATGTGTTGGAAAATGTTTCGTTGTTTTTAAATAGTCTGCATGTGTCACCAGTAAATAGTATATAGTTAAAAATATGCCAGTATCCCAACTCTAAATCATTAACCATTGCAAAATAGTACAATTATCAAAATAAAAAAATCCACAGACATACAACAGATCACTCGAAATATACTAAATTGATGATAGTTATTAGACGATGATATCGCAATAATTGAATTCAGATTGGTTTTGATTTGTTGATGACGATTCTAAAACGCTGACAGAGCAGTGTCATTTGATTTTTAATATTGATTGGAAAACATCACACAAATACTTGTATTGTGATTTCCAAATATTATTGCCATATTGTGTAATACTTACCAATTGGTGTTTCTGGGCCTTCTTTTAATCTTAGAACAATTTCTGATTGACCTTCGAGTAGAAATTTTGGAGGACGATTACCTAATACATTTGGTACACAATAACTTAAATATATTATTAAATTTAGATAAAAAATAAAGATATTATTCCATTTATTTATGCTTCGCAATTTTAAGCGTACTTTCTTGTATGGCTTTGACTTTGATGTTTTTGAAAAATATTCATTGTGACTGTTGCAATGCATTTTTAAAAATATTTTTAATTTTTAATTTATTTAATTTGACTTTGTATTCGTTGTACTTGAAATTTTTATAATATTTTGTTTTGTCTTTTTTAATTTATTTCTATTAGGTTTTCATTAGTTTTGCTATTTATTTCGAATTAACATTTTAAAATAAATATAATATTTTGTATTTGGTTTTATTATTCATTATAATTTCGCTGAACCGTGAGTCTGTAACGAAAAAGAAAAATTGATATATTTATGTTTAATTTTAAAGCAGTTTTTTATTAGTATTTTAGACTTTGTAAATTTCAATAGTTTTTAAATCGACAAATTAAAACTGCATACACTTTCTACACAATTTGAGGAAGTTATGAGAAGAAAAAAAATTAAAAAATACGAATTTTAACCTTTGATAAAACTGCAGTTCTGCATGATTTAAATTTCATAGAACGAATTAAATATTATAGGGAATAGATCACCGATATCAGATGTATGAAGGAAATATGAAGTACAAAAATAGTTCAGCATGACATAATATTAATGAAGGTTCAAATTAAATTTCCAGTGAATGGTAAATAATATCTAGGCTCAATTCTAAACAAACGAAATTTTTCAACTGTTTAAATTCTAAATTTAAAACTTACAATAACTTCTGGAATTTAGAGAGTTCGACAGTGTACGCAAATAGATCTATGATAATACTTTTGATGTATGTTATGTACTTGGGATACTGTAGTAAATAGCCATTAAATTCGATAAATAATAAAAATAAATAGACCGATCATTTTACATTAGACATATCTTATAGTTTATACTTAATTAATCAGAGTAGGTAGATATATTTTTCTATTACAATTATTAATAATTTTGTGAAAGTATTTAATAGCATAAATTTTAGCAAGTTTTTAACAAATTTTCGCTAGAAATTTAATAAAAAAAATTGGAACCTCATGCATACAAGTAAAATGTATCAGCATTTAAAATTTCCTCTATTATTATACAATTTTACTAATATACGAGGTACATGCTAATGTACGTACATTTAATTGAACCAAAATAAACAAAATAAGATTTATGGTTAAAGTACTCTATAATGTGTTATGGTCCTCTAACCGTAACGATCTTGCAGAGCATGACATCAGAATTTCAAAAAAAAAAAAAAAATAAAATAAATACTCTTGTAATTTTGTCAGTGTTAAGTTTATAAATTTGCTTTATTTTTCTGTTTTTCTTTTTTAATTAGAATTATAACTATATGAACTCTGGTCACAAGATAAATTTCAACCAACTATTATGTGGGCTTTATACACGGATGACCAAAAGATAGCAAAAGATAGAAGTTTGAAATTATTCATGACCAACAGAATATGTTACGGTTATCATATAAATTGGGGTTTAAGGAACCTTTATGGCTCAGCAATTTATAAAATGTGTACATTTTATTTAACGTCACCCATATATATGAAAAAATTATGCATGAATAATCACATTTTAATAAAAATGTATGTACGAATTTAAATTATATTCACATTTAGAAAAGCAAAAATTATTAAATTGTTATAAATTTAAAAAAAAGAATATTTATAAAATATGTGCTTATTAAACACGGAAAGTTTGTTAATTTCATGAATGAAAAAAAAAAAATTATCTATAAACGTTTATTAATTTTTTTATTATGTTTCTGAAATCATTAATAGTTTTACAAATTTAATTGAAATGATTAATAATTTTATAATCAACCAAGCATCGAATCCAAGACGTTCGTACAATTTTTTCACTTAATAATTTAATCATCTACAAATTTATATCAAAAAATCTATTTTAAATCGTGAATGTCAATTTTAATAGCTAAAACTGCAGCTTTTATATAAATTAGAAACCTACAGGAGGTTTATGATATAACTCGTGTATACACTACTTTGGGAAATTTAGACTTTGACAGAACTTAGTGGGTGCCACGTTATTTTAGAAGACCACCACTACTAAATATATAACTCCATAAATATTGAAAGTGCGTGTAAATTAGAAATTATGCAAAATTAGCAAAAAACAAGTGTGGGAATAAATGAAAATGTAGAGCATTTAAATGGAATAATATTAGTTATCTGAGTAAATCAATAGGCATGGTAATAACTGATGCCATTTGTTGACAATGTGAGTTGCAGTTTCACAACTACATAAATTGCATGGCAACTTATTGTTTTAGTAGTACATTAATTTTGCGAGTGATAATTTTAAACTCTTTCCTTTTATTCTCGTTAAGGTACAGTCACTTGATCAAGTATTCAATTATCAGAATGGTTGAAACTTACTTTGATAAAATGTCACTCTTAGTCAATTTAAACAGCAGAATACATAATGATGATAACTATCAACATCAATTTTAATTTGATGTCAACATCAAAATGATAATATAGCAAAATAAGTTCATATTCCTTAATATAAGAATCAACAACTTCCAATTTATCGCAGCATGTCCTTCACGATATTGTAGATATATAATATATATAATGTCGTTCAATGTATTGATATAGTGAAATAGTATCGATCTACATTAAAATTGGAACTTTGTGTTTAAGTCTTCAATTCTTCAATTGTTGGGTTCGCGTTCTGTGAACTAATAAATTAGACCAGAAATACATTACATGTGAACTTACATACAAAAACTTATTATATGGAAATCTGATGATGAAATGACTAACGTAATTCTTTGTCGATCGTATATAAGATTTCCGTAAGAAGTTCCAATAAAATTCTATTCTGTCGTCATTAATACGCAAGAAATTACATACAAAGATGTTACAAAATAGTTAACCGGAATATGCTGAACCAGCAACAAAACCAGCAATAATAAAGAATTGACATAGAAACATTAATATTTTATTTTTTATTATATTATTTACGAATAATGTTATTATTTTTTTTTTTTCTTTTGCCAAAACAGTTAAAGTATTTCTTGTGATATTGCAAAATTTAACATTTTTATATTATATTATGTAAAATTGTGCATATTATAAAAAAAAAAATTACAAAATTAATGTAATAGAAATATTAAAAATGAAGTTAATCAAACAAATAACAAGCAAATTCTTGTAAAAACGAATGAAAACTATAACTTTTCATAAGCGAATTTAAACTTTCATTTCTTTTCTTAACAAAAATTTTCATTAATATTGTAATTTCTTTTATATCATTAGCATATTATATAATTTTTTTTTTATTTTACCAAAAGAAAAAGATCTTATTATTAATATAGAGGCACTTAAAATTTATTAAATAAAAAAATATGTACTCTTATTTATTATTATTGTTATTATAATGTGCATAAATAATTGTTGTGAAAACTTTCAAAATTAGCAGCAAATTATTTTTATATACACAACATTCTCGTACACTGAATAATTGTAGTTATGTTTAATGACATGTAATGTTAAGTTGAACAAATTAATCAATTTATATTTAATATTCTGCATAAAATCAATCCTGCGAAATTAAGCAAGAAATTTTTGAGGAACCCACAGTCACAAGTGTTTTTTGATGGAATAAAAAGTTTGTTTGCAACTCTGCGAAATACTATAATATATAATTCAAATTCGGTGTAGAATTTTAATTTATGAGCGAATTTAGATTCGTAGTTAGGGTGTCAAAAATTGAAATATCTCTTAAACGCCGGAAGATTGATGTTTGGTGTAAAATAAAAATAGATGTGTAAAATTGAAAAACGTGCTTTATTAATCGCATTTTTCAGAATATTTAGTACGTGCTAAAGATGCAATACAACTATATCTTAAGCTTTATTTTTTAAACATCAAACCCACTCATTTGAAATGTAGAATCACTCATTTCAAATGTAGAGTCAAATATTTGGGTAATTCAATAAAATGTTTTGTTAATCAACAGCTACCTACTCTGTTGTTATTTTTCCAAGATCCCATGCCATATGTACTGTTAGCGTTACGGATTCTTTAATATTATTCGTCCAGAATCAAATAAACTGATTTTGATTATAATTTTTTTTGACAAACTCATTTGAATGGATTTCGGAGTGCAAATCGAATTAATGTTAAAGTATACTTATTAACAAAGCGTAACATTATTTATTGATTTTATTTCTTTCATTTATCCCACATTAATTACACACTCACTACTATTCGCTTTATCAAAATTTTATGGGAAATTCTTCACTAGTAATACGATTGATTTCATTGAAAGCGAACAACTTCGTTCCAACTCATAAATGGGTTTCAGTATTTTATAGGAAATGAGCATTTTTTTTTTTACTAGTATATTTATTTAAAACACCCTATACAGCATTATTACAGTATTCCGACTTTTTATGTGATGAATTTGGATTTTTAATTATTAATAATAAATACGGATTAATGACAGTCATTTTGCAATTTGAATTAAATAAATTTAATTTAATTAGGCATTTTTTTACAAAATATTTTGGAAGTTTATGACTATTTTGATGGTGGTGTTAAAATTGATGTGATCGGTCAATTTTTTATTTGCTGAATAGATTTTGTCGGTTTTTGCAAATTGCTAAAAATCTAAAGTTGTACAATTACTCACATAGTGTCGGATACAAAATTTACGGGGTCTAATTGTTATCGAAATTTGTTTCAGAGTTTTGAGGTCACAAAATGGTAAATTTTTAATGTAAAATTTCTCAAATAGCATTTGTACATTACATCATCAACTAATATCAAATTAAGAAATATTAAAAAACAAAAAAAAATGAATCTCACAGATGAGAAGCTATTTGAATAGTATTCAAAATGAATATGAAATTTACTAAAATTTCAATGTTGATTGCATCTTTTTTTTAAAACAAAAAAAAAAACTGCGTTACGCATTTACATATTTTCGGAATGTAAATTAGTTTATACTTTGTAATATTATAATGGTCCCTATTAAATACAATATTTTAATTTCCATGATTATATGCGAGCACATATACCTGTACCTGTACACCAGTATGTACATCAATCAATTTAGAATTAAAATATAGGGGCATTTTATTCATAGACACTGACTCATTTCCGTTTCCACAAAATATAGTGAAAAATTTAATTAAAATGTTCATTCAAATGTAAAAGGTTTATGATAATTTAATGCATTTCATTTTCGTTTGAAGGTTATATTATATTTTAAAAAATTTAGAAATTTTTATTGGTTTTAATTAGAAATATTAGCTAGTTTAATTAGAAATATTAGCTAGATATAGCCTATACAGTAAATATGCTATGTGCGATTGAGATATCAAAATAGTCGAACAAACCACAATACAGTGTGCTGAGAAGCAATTCTTATATAATCGAAAATTCTCAACTATGAACCTGATTTTTATTCCGAATGCTATTCACAACTTATATATGTATATAAACATTTAATTGCATAAGGACATTAAAGAGGAATATCTCATTCAAATTATTCAATGAAGCAATTAAGATGTTAATTTATGACTTTCAACTTGCACTTTTCTGTCACCATTATTAATGATAGATCAATGTAATAAAAACTAATAATTTCTTCCTATACTCTTTTATAGCCTTTTTTTATTCGCCATACCACAGTATGGATACTATAGAAGAGGAAATAAAAATTTAATTACACAATATGCCATACAGCAATTACTGAAATAACTTAAAGTGAAAAAAGAATATAAATTCCTAGAAAAACAGATTAGATACAGGAAAAAAATGCATCAACAATTATCAAAGATATTTTATGCAGTTGATGTGCAATATTTAAGATGCTATGCCGCAATGATATATAATGTGAACATCACAATTTACAGAAATTCAATAATTATTTGCTATAAACAAAATAAAATATAATAATGTGTTCCATTTATGTATTTGCAAATATAATGATTTTCTTGTACATTTATTCACGGAAGTGAAATGATATAATAATTGCAAATAGATATTAATGTGCCATAAAATTGAAAAATATCAATTAGGCATCTGTAAAGGATTTAAATACATTTTAATAAGATTTCATTGAATAAAAATGTTAATTATATTTTACTATATATTTTGAGTATATATATTTTTTGCGTAATATCATATGAATTATGCATAGTGTCGTTTAGCTTACCGTAAGACATTTGTACTTTACTCAATATATTTGTATTAAACACTTTTTTTTTCATTATATTAGAACCATCGCCATTTTTCACGATCTCCACCCCATCACCTTCCAGTCGCGACAGCCTCCTTAATGACAATTAATCGTCACTTTGTTTTTGAACGACCGGGTTCTCTAATAGCCTGCGAATTCTGTTCGAGTACGTATTTTGCAATATGATAGGCCTTATTGTATGGCTTCAAGATCTAAAAGTTTCCACAAATTCGTATTTGGCCAAAAAATCAATAATCAATTAAATCCGAAAATTTATAATATATTTTATACGTGTTGTTATCAATTATTGTATTAGATCGCTTGACTTTATCTGATAGATAAATAGTCTACGAATTTAATACACTTTAGTTCAACTGTACAATATATGTGTACTTCCAGTCAATAAATTGTATCAGTTCAACACTGACATTATAGCGTGTGAGTATCGATGTTCATTCAATGTTACAATTCGTCACACATATTTTTATGTGAATATAATCTTCGGATTGAAAATTATGATCAAGAGAATTTAAAAAACAATTGTATTGTATACTAGAGCAACGACTAGATTTAGTAGAATTTATTGATAATCTGACAATCATCGTCAAAGGTAAAAACTATAATAGATTAATGATAGTTTTAGGTTCCGTTTACATGGCAAACTTACATTGATAACATCAAACTATTGAAACTATTCATTTTATTGTGTAAATAAGTCAACATAATCATTACATTTTAATTACCTCTTATGATGTAAAAATATTATATTTTCTCACATTTTATAAAATTCAAATTTAATCTCCATAGTTTTATGCAACCGTTAAAATTTATTATATATAAATAACTATTAAAAATTATAAGATCATATTTATATTACTCAGCTGAGTAATTAAGGTGCATTTAAGATACGGTTGAACTACAGCAAAAGTGTATTTAATGTAAATCAATATAAAATAATCGAAATTATTCAATAATATTATTGGATACACAGGAATAATATAAGATTTTATGTAAACAAAAATTACAAATATTACAATAATATATTTCAGTTATGGTAGGCTGATCTTTCATTAAATTATTCCCTTGATGACATTCAAAACGCGTTATGCCATAAACATAATGTCCAATAGAAAAACTACCCTTCAATCTCAAGGTTTTAGAGTGCTCTTGATATAATGCTTAGATCAATCTATTCTTCAACATCATATCCCAAATATCTTTGCAATGTTCCATTTAATTGATAATGACAATTACGTAGTTATTAATAGTAACCCACAACACAACATCAATTATATCACTTTATTTTTTTTCAAAAAAATATTTACTGTATTTTAAATCAGTCTGTTTCTCATGGCTAAAAAATGTTAAACATTTTTTGTCAATTGATCATCTCACATTCCTAATTTGATACAAATCTAAAGAGTTAACAAAAAAAAAATTAAACAAAAAAATTAAGCAATTTTCCTACAAGTTTTAAACTCTTAATAACAAGAATTGAGAAAAATTTACATTTTAATTTTAATGCATCAGTAATCAATTTCATACCTTCTTCAGTGTACACCAATTCTATACAATTGCTGTTACACGTAAATTTATTGTGAAAATAAATGTTACAAGTGCGATTATACGTAGTAGTTCAAATTATTCGTAAGTATTGAACAGTCTTCTAGTAAAGTTTACTCCATTCCAAAATTTTCCAGTATACGAATTTTTTAACTTTCAGAACATAAACAAAATTCATGTGGTCTCATGATAATGCTTCTGCAATTACAAAATAATAGTTATGTGGTCTCACAGAAAGACTGATTTAGTCTCACAGTAACAATTTTCTTGTTCCACAGGAATAAATTCCGAAAACTATTCAAAAAGTACCTATTTTTTTCTAGGGTAAAAACAATTATTTCTATAACCTGAATCAAGACAAGTGATAAAAATTGCACATTTACGTTACTTTTTAACGTTTCTGCTTGCCTGATAGTACAAGAAATTTTTGGAGAAACCCTTTTTTGTATGGATGCAACCACATCATGTTTTCTTTTGTTATATTTTACAGATAATAAAATATAAAAACTATTCAATGTTGTACGTATGCTGATTCATGGTAGCGTATTCGAAAGCACGTGAAATAAAATGATGATGTAGGGATTGTCTGATTATATCCTATTTGAATGGACAAAGAGTAAATAACTACCAAGGAAAGCTAATACTTGAACGTTTCTGCTTGCCTGATAGTACAAGAAATTTTTGGAGAAACCCTTTTTTTGTATGGATGCAACCACATCATGTTTTCTTTTGTTATATTTTACAGATAGTAAAATATAAAAACTATTCAATGTTGTACTTATGCTGATTCATGGTAGCGTATTCGAAAGCACGTGAAATAAAATGGTGATGTAGGGATTGTCTGATTATATTTGATTGGACACAAGAGTAAATAACTACCATGGAAAGCTAATACTTGATTAAGCGTAAGAAGTATTCAAACCTTTGTCACTAAAACAATACTATTAGAAATCATTGTTGTACCAGTCTATTGAATGAAAGTCATAATTTTATACGGGTATTTTTATTGAAATCAAAAAGTATCTAGTCTAATATCTACAGGTATCAAACACTTTCAAATAAAATTTGAAATCGTAAATCACTTTGTGATAGCTGAAAGTTTTAAATAAAAAAAAATTAATACCATATTCATGAATTACACTGAATTCAATAAATCTTCGTCTTTGGTTAAAAACTATTAATTATTAAATTGATTCCAACCTATTTGAATTGTAGATTCTGTACAAATTCCTTGCACAAAGATTTGATGGTTTAGGTAGTAAATAATTTTTTGAATTTTAATTATTGCATACACATATATTTTTGAATAGTAAAAATTTCAGGTAGAATTACCATTTCTTTCAATATTTTGGAAATTTTATGTTTTTCAATACTGAACTTAAACGTTATAAATATATTAATAGTGCATTTATTGTTTGATGCCCGCGTTTGATAATTAAAACAATCAGTCATCTGATTTACTATCTGTAGGCAAATGAGTTATCAATTATTGTATCATCCTTTAAGAATAAAATTTTAAACTTAAACTTTATGAAGAAGTTAGTGAAGAGTTGAGAAGTTTATGAAGAAGTTAGTTGAAGAGAATTAAAAAAGCATTTAACGTATCATTTTTAAAACTTATAAAATGAATAAATAGGAAAACTATTATTCACTTACCATGTGGTATTAGCGTCTTTTCGATAAATATACAACTTTTTTGAATTTATCCTGGAAAATTATGAATAATAAAATTATATCAATCGTTGTAATTCATTATGTCTGTTCGTTTTCCATATTTGTTTTTTAATATCACTCTGGTAACCACATAATAAATAATTTTGTTTTTTTGTAACAAATTACTACCTAATTCAATAAAAAAATTTAAAAAATTTCACTTAGTTTGTTCTCAATTAATTAATTATCTCATGATATATTAATATAATTCACTGAATTTAAAAAAAAAAAATTAAAGTCACTAATATTGTTTTATTCAATTTTAATGAACAATCCACATATCAATTCCACTATTTTTCACCATATTTTTTAACATTTCCATCTTCAATCATTCATGGTCGATATTCAAAGAGGTACTAACACTAAGTACACAAAATTCTGCTTTTTTTTTGTTAAAAAACCTAATATATTAAGTTCACTACCTATATCGTTCATTACCACCAGGTAATGTGCAGTCAAACATGAAAAATGCACATGAAAGTCGACGTAGGTATGGTAACAAATGGAAAAAAAAACATTAAAACTATGGAAAAAACTAAACAATAAACAACAGGGGAAATTACAAATTATGTTCTATGTTATATTATTGTTTATTTACAATTTCATTAAAAAGTTGGCATAATTTTTAATGTATAAATTAATGTTTCGAAAAAAATAAAATAAAACTTAATAATATTTTTTTTAATTTCATAATTAATGATCCAAATTATTAAACAAAATGAAATTGAATTATAAATGGTTTTAAATTCTTTAATTTTCTCTATTTCCACAGTTTTCATACATAAGTGTTTCATTTTCCAATATTCTATGAATCTACGCAACTACTGGATCAACGATGTTCACATTGATTGAAAATTCGAAAATATCACATCATTTAAAATTGAAACTCAATTGATTAGAGACAATTTAATTTTCGCAATAAATTGACAAAATTAAAATGGAAATTTATAACTACAACTGTCTACTTCGGGATCACATATTTCTGTCAAGTTGAATTCTTGATCTCGTGCGTACTGACTGCGGGGTTCAGTTGCGTTAATAGACTTTTAAATAACAATCATTAACTCAGTTGAAATAGTAGATGCGCTGATGGGTACCTATTTAAAAATTAACATAAGTTCCACCTACCTATACAGCACTGGGACTGTAAATCGATATGCCGATAATTTTTAATTGTAGGTAAATTGTCAAAAAAAAAAAGGTCACACATAAGGAATACGACAATGATCTTTGGCTTTCAATTTATAACCTGATATGTAGAACTATGCTTGAATCAACGAAAGCTGTCTCAAGAATTTAAGATTTATAAACTCAAACGGTAACAAAAGTAACCAAACAGACCAAATAACAATTGAAAGGAAGTGCAGAAAAATTTGAATACATTTGCAAATGACAATAAATGAGATTATAAAAAATAAATAATAAGTGAAAAAACATAAAGTTTTAAGAAACCATAAATCAGTGATTGATTTTCAGTGATATTTATTAAATAGGTTCGTTGTTTGAAGATCTTTTGTTTTTTTATCCGTACCTTTAGAAGTTAAAAATAATATATAATTTTTATGTATTTCAAAATTTGCATCTTCAAATTTCTTCATTATGCAAATTGCAGTCTATTCTTTAATTATGTTAAATTGAATAAAATTTCATGCTACCTGTCTCCTCAAAAATGATAATTTAAATTACATGTCCTTGTCCATGATTTTTTGTATCCATAAGATCAAATTCTTTATTACTTGTCAATGCTTGGGCTTACATACGAAATAATATTTGCGTATTTTATTGTTTATTTTGCAACTTATTAGTGAAAGAGATTCCAAATAACACATAATGTGAATGAGAGTCTTTATCAAAGCATATTATTGGGAAATATTGTTGAAAAAGATTAGTATGTAATATGCAGTTTGATTGATTGGATGCTACTACTATTATGCATTGGATGCTTCACATATATATTCGGTTTCGACCTGTTGTATTCATTAAACACTACTTCACTGCTTCAATTGTCGTGTATAATGCAGTCATTATTATCAAACATGACACCTCCTGAATTTTCAATAGAGACATACTAGTCTTTCAATGCCCGAACAAAAATATCATCATCAAACACAATAACTATGATTTTTGTCATTCTAAATGTCTTAAAACTCAGTATCAGGAGTTTACACTTTACTCTGTGATTGATCGATTAGCACCTAAGTTACACAACCTAGAATTTATGCAACTATGATTTATGCAACTATAGTTTATTTAAAATTTTACGCAGCTAATTGATATAAATGCAAACAACATACATATTGCGGTATCTATCTATGTATAGATGTTGTTGAAGTTGCCAAGGTAACGATGTTGTTAAGAGACATTGTTATGATTATTTATTGAAAAAAAAAAACAGGTTCGTCGTTTAGGTCTTTTGTTTTTATTCATATTATTTCCCATTAAAAACAATTACTTATAAAAAAAAATGTTTTAGAAAAATATAAAAATAAATGCTTAAACAACTAAATTATTAAAATAATAATTAATAGTAACTGTCTATTTTAGTGTTCATAACATTAATATTAATTATTATTGAGATGAGATTTAACACTTCAATGTTGAATTCCTAAAATTATGTTTGTTTTTTAATTACATTTAGTTTGTTCTTAGTAATTGACATTTTATGGTAAAATAAATATTAATCAAATATTTATTTACAATCCTTTTCTAATAATTTTGACAATTTTAAGGATATTTCATCAAGTCGATTGTCCAATTTTGTTAACCGTTGTTCAATTTCATTCTTTGCAGAAATTTCCTCCAATTCTTTTTGTTTATAGTCCAAAACATTTACAGCATATTTTACAATTTTTCGTTCCATTCGTGAACAATTATTTCGATTGCGACATGAGAATGGATATGCCATACATTTTAAACTTTTAAATTTTAAATTTTTTCCCAGTTTCTTCAAAGGTTTTTCAATTTTCTTGGTTGGTATCAAAACTTTATTATGTACATTTGGCAATACAATTATATAATTTAATGGAAGAAAATTTGGAAATAATGACATAATACTCGATGCCCATTTTCTTAAAA
>JANSTX010058387.1:0-10444 GCA_027564355.1 Penthetria funebris
AGTCCGGTAATTTTTTACTTTTGATACATTTAGGAGTAATGAACCCAGTTTTTTATTTAAGAGATTAAATAGATTAGATTTGTGCCTATTATTGCAAAAAAAAAATCTACTGCATTAAATTTTGTTAAATTTTAATGAAAATTAGCCATATTACGAATAAATTTAAATGGGGGCGGAAAATTAATAAATATAAGGGAAGTACAAAAACAAATTGAAAGCAACAAAAAAAAAATTCTAGGCTTGGTTTTCTATTAAACAAAATCAGATTTTAATACGTACGTATTCTTGGGTCAAACCAAGAAGTGGTACGGTTAATGTGGTTAATAAAGTATGTTTCACCGGCACTGGTAACAGCTTGTTCCCACCCTTCCGGTAATGTCCCAAGTTGTCCAATAGGATTAGTTGGTACTGTCTTTGCTACTGGATTTACTGAAATAGTAAGAAAATAAAAACAATGAGTTAAGTTTTTTTTTTGTAAAATAACGATTTAAATTAAATATATAAAAGCAAGTTGTCAAGGCATAAGAATTGGGTCATAGTAAATATTCATATTATTGTCAATTATTTGTGTTACTCGAAGTGTGTGAAATAAATCCACGTCAGACTGCAGAAAAATTAACTATTCAATGAATTTAAGTTCTACACGATACGAATATTGCAAGAATTATAACACAGGCACAATAGACAACAAGACTTCAACTATCAAACGCATTGAAAGTATGCAAGAAAGTGGCGAAATCGGCAAAACGTCAATAAATAGAATCGGATTGGTCAAAAATACGATTGCTAACATTGAATTGCGGAAATGTACAGGATTCGGAACCTAAAATATTAGTAACATACTTGAACTGACAAAGTCGGCGCAGGTGTTTAAACTCAAAGCGGTTAAAAGATAACATCAAGTGGTGAAACCGAATCTGCTTTTTAAAAATATATGTATTTCATTGACAATTATCAGGATATCATGATGGCATAGGAAATCAGATATTGTTATTTATATGGTAGAATCTAATGCAAAGGTTGGCTTATCAAATTAAGTGCTGTTGGAAAAGGTTAAGTTTCAAAGTAAATTATACTATCACGAATTTAATCATTTAAAAACATCGACATTGCTATCTTTTATCTCTTTTACAAGTTATTTAGAAATACGAGTAATTGTCTCAGTACTATAAAAATTGCTATTATGAAATATGAGTATTTCGACACTTTTTTTTTTTTTTTTTAATAAATGCCCATCATATCAATTTATTAAATTTTATAAATGAGTACTTAAAAAGATAAAGTTTTAAAAAATAATATGCGTTTGATTTGTGTACTCTTTAATTTAATATTTTCATAGGTTTAAATAAATTATTTGCCGATTAAAAAAAAATTGTAGTGCATAATTACAATTTTTCAAGTGCGTACTTAGAAATTAAATAATAAATGATTGCGTAAGAGTACTTAAGGAAAATTGTTCTGTGTTTAATCATCGTCATTATCGCAGTCATCATAGATCTTCAAATTTATACCGGGCGATGTTAAGTTGCTTTCGCTTCCAACACAAACGTGAAACTTTAGTACCAAACACAGTCTACATAGAATGGTACAAGTGAACTTACGCTTCAGTTGATGATCTAAAATATATGAGAGCGAAAGACTTGATTTGAGGCATTATTGAAAAAATTATTAACCCTTTATTTTCACACATGAAACACCCCAACAGATTTTAGTGTAAAATAAAAATAAAAGTGTTGGTTGGTGTCCTTGTGCAATACAGGTCAAGATATGATAAAACAATCAACCTGCTTGTAAATAGCACATGTTGATCGCTTTAAATATACCAAAAACTAATTATCAAAATATTAAATTTACATTGTGTACCAATGGGGGCGATAATGCTGCTACATAACATAGATTGTCCCTCATTCCAATTTAATGCAAATAAAGAGTAATAATCAATGTAATGCAGTTCAATAGGTTCAATTAACGGTAAAAATTGATCTCGGATTCGACAGAAATACGATCAAACCTTTGGTTTGCAGAATCTGATACGATTTGAAACCTGGAATGTTAGAACTATGGTGATATGTGAATTTAAGAGATATTAATTAGACGTGTTCATATCGATAGGGTTTAACATTTTAGTTTTCTGGAAAATTCAAATCACATGAATTATAGTAGCGGAATTGGTTTATTATGCTAAGTAACAAAGCACAGCATAATTTGTTGACTGCGGAAACCAATCGATAAAAATTCGACCAAATGAAAAGTTTAGTCATGGAACTAAGCATCGAACAGAATTGACGAAAAAGTTAAAATACATATAAACATATCCGCAATATAATTGCCAATTCAGGAATCGAACGTTACAGAATTGCACTATCATAGACCCATATTTAGAACATATAATGAACGCTACGAAAATATAAAGGTTGAAGATATTACATTAAAATATAGTAAATGTAAAAAAAAAAAACACCCAAGATGCAATCATCTCATACATGACAATAATTCCTGCACTTGATTGTACATTCCCACCGCACAGGTTGTCATATGTCTTCTATAGACAACTTTTAGAAGATATACTCGCGTAATCTGAAGAATAAATTACTTTTATGATAATTAGATAAAAATAAATAAACACATAGCCATTAAATATACGAGGGTAGATTGATAATGATAATAAACAAAAGAATTATTATACTATTTTGAACAGAAATCAATTTATATTTCCACATAATCTCTAGGAATAATAGGGTTCGTAGTGATTTCCAAAATATGCGTTCGTTGTGTATGCATGACTTCGAAATTTTTATCCTAATCTCTTTCGCACAGCAAGATTTTTTTTCATTTTAAGAAAGACAAAAAAAAAAACGTCGCTTGATGTGAAATATGGAAGAAAACGGTGCATTTCATAACTTAATTTGTATAATTTGGTCATGAAAATTGCCCATAGCTGTTACAATATCCTGATGAAAACGTACAGTAGTTTTTTTTAACAAAGGGATTTTTTTTCTTAATTTCTTTTTGCAAACATTGCAGTAAAATAGAATAATACATGCACTGGTTATTCCACGCAGCGTTTCAGAATAAAGTTTTCAGAGTGGCTGATGGTGTTGACTTTTTAATGATTATCTTATTAAAATTCTAGCAATGCTTTTGATACCAGCAGCACAATATATTCTACGATTACTTATATGCCTGCATTCACCTCAGGGGTCTTTTGGCTCCAGGTATTAGACGGAGTTCTTTACTACATTCTTTTAATAAATATTCGATCAATATTAAAAAATGTGGAGTTCTGTATTACCTTTTTCTAAACAATCGATGAATATAACACCATATATACATTCTAGAAAATAGCGTACATAAAGTTTCCTATCCATTGGACAGTGTTTATTTTTTATTTGCTATGCTCCCACCAGATTCTACCTTTTAAACAATGCCCGATGCGAAAGCTAATATCGCTCTTCGTAATAACGTGCATACTCTTAGATTTTACCCTAATTATTAGTCTGCCCCCGTATAGAAGAGATCGAGAAAAGAAAGATACATTCATTTAGTCATTTAGATAAAAAAAAAAAATTGTCCATTGAAAAAATTCAAATTAGTTTTATTTGCTTTAAGAAAAAAAGAAATGAAAATTTTAATAAATTTACATAATTAAATTGTAAATTTTGTCATGGAAAAAGAAGAAAGAAAAAATACAAAAATACTGCAAATAAAGTAAATCCAAAAGGGAAAAACCCAATATGGTCGAGGCATTTAGCGTGATAAAAACACATCAAATATACAAAATTACACAAGTGTTTATATGTTTGATTTGTGTTTTTTTTCCATTTTCTATTCACGTGTTTTAATGTTTTCGGTGTTATGTTTTTATTATTAAAAAAAAAAAAAAAACAAAAATACTCAATAATACCATTCAAATACGAATATACATGAGATTAGACAATATACAAGTCTATCATCATCAACAAACAATATCTAGAACTCCCCAAGATCGATATTAACATATTAAAAATATACTGTTTTACCATAAAATACGATATTATAGTCAGTCATATTACATAATACTTTATTTATGATATCGTGACAGAAATTGTTTTATTATCAATCAAATTATCAGTTCCATAAAATGTGGGTTTTTATGTAATAAAATTTCTCATACCCAGTATTACTAGTACGAGGCATATTACGATTAATCAAATTTAATGAAGTTCAGAAAATCATTAATATATGAGTTATACTATATTTATTTCGAGCCAGGTTCCAACGAAACAACATAATAATCGATGCAAATCAGCTAAGTTTGTCCTATAACTTCGAAAATATTCATCAGCATCATCATCGTCATCTCGAACTTTACTACACGCGACGTATGTTAAGATCGCATTGTAAAACTCTTTTCTATTATTGACATAATCTCTCATATTTACACACCGTCCGTATTAAGATAAATTAAAGAAATTTAAATATTTTGTCTAAAGTGATTTAAGTATAAATTTTGACCTATTGAAAATTTCAAAGTTGACAAATAAATGGTCTGACACTGCGTACTAGAATATATTTTCCATATAAAGGTTTAAGTCATTGATGTAAATAATTTACACAACCACCTCTTAAGTTAAAGATAGAGAAGAAGACCTTCGTCAAAATTTTTAACACACTCTTAAGCGAGAAAACTTTCGAATATGATCAATAATATATAATTGTCAATAAAATAAGTTCCCCATATAATTAAAATAAATTGATCGTAAAAAAAAGTTCATTAATTTTACGACCATGAAAATATAAAGTCTCGCCATTTAGAAATAAAAAAAATATAATTAAATCTGACTATAGTAAAATCTTGGAATTGATAATGACAAAACTCAATTATTATTTTATCTGAAATAATTTTAATGCACAAAAAATTAAAACAAATATTTATATCAGTTAACTTATATGTGCTTTGTGTGTTCAAAGTCTAAGAATATTTTGGAAAACCTTTTGACATCTTGACATCATATAATAATTCTACAGTACAAACATATGATTAATAATATCATTAATAAATTAATGATTCATAAAATGTAACTGATAACAGATTTTATGGTCTATCATTTCACATACATTTTATTGTATTGATATTTGAAATCAGGACTGACAATGACAGTGACACCTTACATGAACACAGTCGCAAGAACAGATATACTGAACTCATTAAATTGTAGTAAGCGATGAAGAAATTATCTGTTAGTAGTGATAAAGGTGTGGAAGTTATTAGCGATCATTATTTGATAATTGGAAAAATGCAGTTAAAATTACTAGATACATAAATGATGCTTAGTAGATCTTGCACAGACCACATGAATCTCGACTTCGCTGACAATGTTTGTGTGTTATCGGAAACTCATGATATAGACATAAGGATTAAACTGGAATGACTTTTAAAATACAGCTCACAAGTGTGTCGGTCTAAAGATCAATGTTTAAAAGACAAAACTAATAAATCTATTGTTACGCATTTTTAAAACTAACTGTTGTACTATTGGCTATATACATTTACGCGACCAGACGGTGATATTGCAAAATGCGCATTTGACTGAAACCCTCAGAGTAATAGAAGACACGGTCGTTAAAAAAACAACTTGACGAAGAATCGTCATTAAGGAGTCTAGTAGCCAGAGAAGGGGGATGAATTGGAATGAATGTATTGACCAGATATTGTAAACAATGGCCATTGTCGAGATGATAATAATGATGATTGTATCATAAGCCACTTTATTGACTTGAATATGCAGCAGTGGATCGCATAAATAACGATATACTGCCGTACTACCCAGGCCTATGTATATACTCAATATAACATGTTTAGTGTTTACGCTCGCACATCATATTATACTACATAGTCCAATAATTTCTTCGTCTTAATAAGTAAATGAATGACATTGAGATGAAAAATAAAACATAAAAACTGAAAATCTTGTGGAAGATTTATGTAAATTATAATGGGTATAGAATATTTTCAGTAGTTTTTTTCTTTTTTATCTCTTCGTCAGTTTCTTTCTTTTTTTCTGTATTTTATGTATACAGTACTCCTACACAATCTAATAAGTTAAAATTACATTCGTCCTCTATAATAATTTTTACAACAGGCTATGTACGACGCGCAAACCAACGTTATAAATATAATGTTAGAATTAAGTGGTTAAGATATATAGTTTTTACTATAGAATCTATTTTTTATGTATTATAATTAACCAAATTTCATTGATAAGATGAAATTAAGAAAGAAGAAAAAATAAAACAACATAAATCGTGCTCCGTGAAACAAGTTGTTTAGAATTCAGTTGAGAGGACGTCGACGTACACGAAGATTCTACTACAAGTCTAATGTGACGAAATCATATAAGCATTGCAACATCTAAAATGTGACAGAAACTTACATTTCTGCCATTGACAACACTTTGTGTGCAATCTGATGTTTTCAATGGAAAGTTCTACAAATACACGGCATATTTACAATTTGATCAGTTTCAGACTATATATATGGAAAGTGACAATGCTCAATCTATATTATATAATATACACCCGAGTTCTAAATCTGGCATTACTACAATTTTGCCGAAAGTTGTGGGAAAAAATTATCAACGTTAAGATCATAACACATATTTGGAATTTTCAAAATTGTTCATGATCGTCAATACGGATTTCAGTGTATTATAACGAAATATTGACTTAATTTACCAAAATTAACATATGTTGGGTGTTTTCAGCACTCAATATAAATAAATCTTTTGATTGAGTTTGCCATGTTATTAAAAAAAAAACTAAACTCATGCGGCATTCATTTCAATTTGAGGAATTAAAGTGCATATTTTTTGAGGGGGATTATCAATTCTAGTCGTTTCGGATGTGGTATCACTTCTAATACATTCAAACTTGATGCATGTGTTACGTTCTAACCCCTGTTCTGCATTTTGTTTTTCTTTTATTAATGACCTAACCACAAATCAGATTTACAGTTACAGTTGATAAAACACCTTCATTTTAACATTCACAGGTTGATCTAAAGATTAATGTTCCAACGATGAAACTAATAAAAATTACATACTGATAATATACACAAATAGACGAGGATGATGTTCTACCAAAATTTGGGAATCTATTTAACAACAGACGATTGTGCAGACGAAGATGTCGTATTATGCAAAGGAGGAAGGTGTTTAAAATATTAAGAGGAATGTGGCAGTTTTTAAATTTCAAATTGTTTATCGGTGTACTATTGTGTGGCTGCGAGGCTTAGATAGTGACGAATATCATCTGATCATAAAATCAAATTGGAACTATAATATGTACAAAAAACTCTTACCAGTTTGTATTGTTTGTTGTTGTTGTTGTTGCTGCTGCTGTTGTTGTTGTTGTTGTTGCTGCTGCTGCTGCTGTTGCTGTTGCTGCTGATGTTGCTGTTGCTGTTGATGTTGTGATCTAACAAGCAACGATTCAGCACTTTGATGTTGCGTTAATGATTGTTGAGCGGCTAATTGCTGTTTTCTTGGATCTTCCCATTGTGTTGTTCTTGTGATATGACTGAGGAAAAAGAAAATCATTAGGTAAATTATTTCAAGAGATTTTTTTTTTCGAAAGAATTTTTTATCATAACTGTTATGTTATATTATGGTATATACGACTACTAAATGAATATTGGGAATTTCCCATATACTATTGATCCTTAATCGTAACTATAGCAGCAAGGAATGTATAAACAAATGAAAAGTATATTGCATTTAAAGAACAACATTAAATATTCAGTTACGTGATTAGGAAATAATATATACAGAAATTCTAACAATAAAAACAGAACTAACTATGCAAGTATTATGCATTATCGTGATGGAATGTGTGAGATTGCAGACGTTTACATGTTAAATTGCATTTAAGAAAACTAAATACGAGTAGTGTATACAGTAAAAGTATCTGTCATAAATACGTTGGTACTATGTACATAGTATAATTACTTACAATATATAATTTTAATGTAATTTATTCTTATTGCATTTACACTTGAATATACAGTTTTATAATGATTAGCATATACCAATGATGCATATGCATATTGCAATTAAAATTCCAAAATCCTTTATTACAGAAGAAAATGTTGAAGATGCATCGATCCCACAATACATATTGCGTATGCCTATGTACACGGTGACTTAGTGGATGACATATTGAAAGGTAAAGAAACAAAATCACAGTGGACGACACATTTTCATACATGGAAAGGTATGCAAATTGAAATTGGACAATGATTTCGGAGAAGAGCAATAAAAAACTTATTGCAATACACTTCTATATTTTAAAACTATGCAAATATATTGTGTGTGTTGTTGCGTGCAATTCTACACTGCAAGAAAATTCAAACAGAATGATCATTTAAATTATTTTAACTGAATATTTGACTGTGTTAGCACATCCATAGTATATCCAAAGGGTTAATTGAATAATTCAAATTTGTACTAAAGAAAGAACGATCAAGAATACAACTAATATCTTTTGTAAAACCCCATTAAACAAGTTAGGAATTAACAAAAAAAAAAAAAATGGTTGTATTACATAAAAAGTGATTGAACTCTTTGTGGGCCAATTCATTCGTCACCACAAAACGTACTCGTATAATGGTGTGAAAACATTAAAAACATTTGCTATTTAACTATAGTGGTCTAGGTTAGGATTAATTCCTGAGGTCAAATAATTGCAATACCTTACAGTAGTAGTGGCTATCGGGAACGTGGTTTGCTATTAACATCAATTTAAACAAGGCTGAAATGTAGGAGTGAAAGAGTATAGATGAGCGCTCAATTAACATCTATCATAGTAGTAGAGTTGATTTCTTGTTAAGTGAATGTATAGTTTTACATGGCAAGAGGTTTGACGATATTTTTTATGTACATTTTGGTGTAATACAAGGTTATATAATATTATCACCATTTTTGTTCCTGATGCTAGGCAGTTGTCTGCTATTTCAAACTGAGTCAGACATGAGGTTGAAACGGGATCAACTTGTGAAGTACAGCTCACGGGTCTGAAGATTGCTAAATCTATAAGATGAGCACTTGCGATTAATGGCGAAAAAATAGATGATTCAATATTTGGGGGTTTTTTTTTTTTGACATTCGATAGTGGTGCTGAAAAAAATGAAAAGTTTTGCATACAGGAGGCTCAGCAAATCTTTGATATGTTGAATATAGTATGGCGGTCGTCACACATCTCAAAAAATCTAAAGTTGCCTATCTAATTCTTTATCGGTAATATTTTATATGGTAGCGAAACTTTGTGGCAAATCAATTTTCTGGTCAATAACAATGTCAAACGAGAATTTTTCCGAAGCTTGGTAGATATGGAGGCGATGAACAGAATTGTCAACCGAAAAAAGTGGAATTGGTTCGGTTATGCACTGAGACGACTAGTCAGTGATATTGCAAAATATGCACAGGACTATGGTAGGGTGATGAATGACCGTTATTAAGAAGTCTAGTACCAGTGACAATATATAGAGTAAGATGAACGTTCTGGCCAGATATCACAAACAATGGCGATAATTCGTTGACGGTCAAGATGATGAATCTTAAAACCAAATATACTCATTAATTCGACTATAGATAAGACACATTAATAATTCAAATTTTAAATTTATTTAAATTTCAAATAAAAGTCTTATAGAAATAATTAATTGAATGTATGGTATAGATAAACATTATTTCTGATGTATAACATAATTTGAGATTCGTTGCCAAAAATGAAATTATTGACGCCAGGCGGTAACATGAATGAAATAAACAAAATACCGATGACTAAAAATAATTAAGAAAAAGGAGAAACAAAAAACTCGACTGTTTTAACATGAATTTATGAATTGATTTCCAATTCCATTGGTTTCAAATTCAAATTATAAAATCATAAAAATTTATAATTATTCTGTGATATACTAAAATGTACGTGTGGGCTTTGCATTATTTAACATAATAAATTTTAAAACAATTATTAGTGATAAACAAAATTAGCATATAATATAGGAAACATCAAAGGGATGTCATAGTAGATATTCGAGTATCAAATATAAGATAGAAATCAACACAAAACTAAATATAGTTGATATGAAATTAAGATGTTATAGAGTCAGAAAACCGTAATTTGATCTACTTTATTATTACAGTAAATGTGAATAGTACATTCAACCTTTATTCCAGGTGGGACCAGCTTCGTCTCTCACCCTACCCTACTATTAGCACACTTAAGACCCGTTATCAGCCTATGAAATTCAGAAAATTTAAAGTATACACCTAACACACACACACACACTCACTGACATTATTGATAATCAATCCTGGGTTGAAATATCATCAGAAGCTCGTTAAAGTACTTAGTTCATCTTTCTATTTAGTGAATCTCATTTGAGATTAGCAAACCGTCTATATAT
>JANSTX010058387.1:13321-23924 GCA_027564355.1 Penthetria funebris
TTACAATGAAGTCACTTGAATGTAACACAATTAAGAGACGAACAACTAATAAGAACAGTCGAAATAAATAAAATATATACTATGTTCAAGTCGGTTTAGATCGACATTCAGATCAGTCGGTTAAGCAGACGATCTATAGTGGTTCTGGTTCGTTCCTGGCATATGTTCTTAAACGATTAGTAGTAATGTAAAAAGCGTGATTAAAAGTATTGAACAATGGTGGACTCAAAGTGTGGACTCAACGTTAATCGTAATAAAACAGAATTGGTATTGAACACCAGAAGAATAAACATTTCTAGGTTTGCCCAATCACATATACTTCAAACTCATAATGCCTTACGGTATATAGTCCACATGGGCCCACAGCGATATGGAAATTGATCGTAGAATATCCCACAGTTGTTATCGCGGATCGATGTCGGTTTTATTAAATATATTTGGTAAAATTTTATACCCCCATCGATTAAACTACATCGTAAAAAATTTAAAATCCAGTACAAAATTATACAACGACTAACATTCTGTGATGATCAAATTTGATCGGATTTTATATATGTGGAACCTATGTGATCGACGATACACTTATATAAATAATGTATGTCCATGCATCGATATATATGCAGAGGGCACAGCAACCTTATTGTTCCTGACATAATCTTAACAAGCAATATATTTGATGTAAAAATACTGACAACTTTCCTTATTATATCCTCCAAAAAAGGATTGCTGTTTTTCTGCCTGTATTTAATGTTTTGATATATATTTAATTACATATGCGACTACACATGTTTTTGTTGACAATGATATTTTATAAAAATTAATAAAAATTATTTACCCACAATAAGATTACACCCCCATGTACAAAATACACGTTTGTTTACATAAAAAAATTATTGTTTATCGAGCTAAATTACCACAAGATGATGATCATCTCACTCATTAAATTACATGTTAAGTATATATCAACTCTTAAGGTTGCTGCTTCGGTTCACTTCTTAATACTGAGTTAAATTCGTATCTCATATTAATTACACATTGTCTGATCTTTTTTTTTCGTGAGAACTATCGAAATCTTGTATTAATAACAAAACATAATGTAACACATAAAATATGACCTTTCTTTAGGTCAATATTTGACCATAACTAAAAATATGTTTTTTTTGTTTTTATTTTTTTTTTTCTGTTTTACAGGAAGTGAAAACATAATATACCCAAGATAAAATAATTGTTGTTTATATGCTTTCGCATGAATAGGCTATTGACCTGTAAATATCCATCCCATTAAAATTCTGTGGAATATATCAGTATTTATTTAGCTTAGTTTAACAATGATCAGTACTGATTATATGATCTGTAATATACCTAAGATAAGCAACACTTTTGTGAGTGCAATTAATACCAACTTTACTTTGATCATATGATTAAATCTCAATGTTTATAGTACAGATCATTCTATAAATTCAACGTTTTGCTGAATGAACGACAAGCTGAGATTGTTCATAATAAGTTTTTGCTAAATGGATGACATCATGAGGATTTTGACAATTAACTCCCTGGATGAGTCTAAAAATGACAAAACGATTAAATGATCTACAATATTTACTGGTACTTTAAATTTATTTTTAACGTAACTGCAAAGTTACACAAGAATCTTAAAAGTTTGCATCTACATTCTAATTACTGTGCCATAATATATTCCAAGCCGCACAGTCAAACAATAGTATGCGCAATTAGAGAATATATGGAATTTTTGACGACTAGCACTCCACCACCACATGAGTTACCAAATAAATTTCCAAATATTGGATCCGTTACTATATTTGTGTATATTCAACTTCAAGACAGTATGTTATCGCCGAACAACTTTCTCTTAGTCTCGTCTTTGAAGAATTTTTTTTTTTTAAATCAACCTGTGAATTATTACCGCACAAGCAAGGGATTCTATAGTTTCATTTCAGTCACATGCTCGCGTTTAATTGTGCCAATAGATCATTGAATAAGATCATTAAATCGATTGATTAGATCACAACTCATAATATGCAATTCAATGTTTACGATTGCCATAATCTGGTGCGAGTTACGATAAAGATGACCGTGGATCAAGTACACCAATTTGGTTAGTATTTGAATGGGAATTGGAATTTTCGATGTGAAATGAAATTGTCGACTTCATTAATCAAAATTGTCGAACACATAATGTTGTAATGCGGATTTGATTTTCGTGTAGAACTTTGAATTTCATGTATCTGGCCATCTTCATTACACAATATAATTATTGTACTTATATAATGAAAGGTTCAAATTTTTTATTTAAGATCATTGATCATGAATTTTCAATTGAGCGTTTTTTACACTCAAAACTTATTCATATACTGTGTGTTCTGTAAAAATATTGAAATGAATACAAACACTAAATATGTGTCCAAATTGCATGTAAATTGAAGAGAGAAATGTATAGGAAAAAAAAAAAACTTGTTGATCTTGTGTGGTAATTTAAACACTTCCAGAGAGATCCATCCATGGATGTAGTAGTCGTTCTCGTTAATGGTAATTTAAGTTTTTCATTTATTTTTTCTTTATGTTGGCACATTATTTATAGGTATAAGTGTTGAGATCAAGACGAGATCGATCGTTTGCTGTATTATTAAGGGTTTTTTTTTTATATATATATATTTATAATCCACAGGTACATATGCATATTTTTTGTATAATAATAAATAATGGAAGAACAGAAAAGAATAAAAGAAGGATCTTCTTCGATAGATTTCTTTCTTTTTAATTCCAAGAAAAATAAGGTAGGTTGTTAGTTATGTTGTTATAGGTAGAAAGGTAAGGTATATATTGTTATTAGTAGGCATACATCAAAGTAAATTATAATGGTTTGAAGGTGATTTTTTGTTTTTTTTTCGTTTTCTGTTTTCATTTTTCATTTAATTTATTCTTTGAGAAAAATTATTATAATTGTAAGCATAAAGAAGGTGGTTTTTGTTATATATTGAGACTGTCTACACTAATTTTAATTTAAATATAAACCAGCGTAGTATATAAATTTATTTATGCTAATTTAATAATTGAATTTTTAATATCTTATTAGTACTATTATTATTATTAATCATTGAGTTACACCCATTTATTTGAATGTTTTACTCGTTTACAAATCATTTGGAACAATAATTCAAAATAGGCAATTTACCAGAAATTTGAATACGTCTGAAGCATACAACACAAATTAATAGATCAAAATTCAGAAAATCATCATAACACCTTAGACCATATGAACATACCTATAGCACATGTGTTAAATATTATGTTTAATTTTCCTACGGTCGTACCATTAGTGATAGTATTAATTTGTGGCTTTAGATATGAAACTTGTCTATATGATTAATCTAGCTAAAAAAAATTTTTATTACAAATCACGGCGAGACTGTATATTGTGACGGTGGATAGGCAAATATTTAAAGTGAAAGAACAAATTAGCAATCCTACCATTGCATACCATACTAATTGTTTCAAAAAATCGGATCATGATCCGTGCTACCTGGTAGCCAGAGCTGATTGACACAAAAATTTTGCAGCAATACTCTTAATTGAAAAAGTGAAAATAAATAATCCCGCACTTTCTCACCAGAGATTATTATAATATAAGACTAATCAGAAATTCCGGCTAGAATACCAAGAGAAGTGTTGGTATTTATTAATGTCACTAGCTGGTTTTATCCGGTAATAGTAACAGTATACTTATATGTGGATTCGTGTCCTGTGATTGTGTGGAAACGTAGAATTTATACAAATAAATGGCTGATAAAGTTCAAACAAGTCAATAAAGAAGACATATTATTATCTATATACTTTTTTTGTTACCAACGGTCAGTTCTGTATTCATAGCTTCGTAAAACCTTAATTAAAGAATTGGGGGGTGAATGTATCAGTCGAGTAAAATCTAGATACTCATAGTCGTACCACCGTAAACACGATCATATGATCAGTTAATTACGGCATAGGTAGGTTTGTTGCATATGAAACGGTAAATTAAAATCGTATTGCTGCCCTATGTGCCCTTATGCCCTTTAGGTTAATATGATGATGATGATGATGATGATGATGATGATCAAGGTTCATCAGACCTTATTAGCAGTACTCAATAAATAGTAAATTTTTGATAATGTATAGTCTTTGGTCTATATGTTTCTCGAACCTATTTATATACAGTAAACAAATATACAAGTATAACCTGTTTAAATTTGATTAAGGAACTAATAATTTGAAACGCCTTTCCCTTATTTATTTTCATATTTTTTGTTTTTTGATATTTTGATTACATAACTAGCGGCAGCGAGCGCTTAGACATTTTTTTTTATATTTTTATTCTCTTTTCTTTCATAATAAATTAATTTATTATTTTATCTCCTAAATTCGTTCAGCTCTTTTAAAGTAAAACCAGAAAATAGTTGTTTGACTTGATTGCACTGGATCATCTGTGCAGCATATAAAATAATTTAATATATACAAAATACAATTTAAATAATATATACATACAATAATAAACCAGTTCCTTCCATAAAGTCGCAACATTTCTTTACCACAAAAAGAAATACAATAAAAATACTGAAATTATTTCTTATTAATAGGTTAAGCCTAATGTTTTAGGTTCTGATGAGGAACCACCATTGAATGAACCTAATTCACTCTATTGACATGATGAATTTATGTTTTCTTTTTTCAAATTTTAACGACTTCTATAACGTTAATATAGTATTAAAACGTCAATAGATCATTTTATTATATTATTACGTCATTATTAGATCCAACCACAGATCCGACCTAATAAATGTAAATGAACTAACTCTTGAGGTGGTATTATGGAGTAGTATTATGAGCTTAACTGTCCAAAGATTCAGGATTTTGGTCATTTAGCAAAAAATAAAAAAAAAATTAAATTATATTGTTTGGAAATATAAATGACTGCGTCCATATATAGATCATTTTATTGTTACGTCATTTTAGGCAACAAATTGAAAGCAGCTTGTTTTTGCGATAACAAATACAATTGCATCTTACCTGCTATACATTTTTACAAAATTTACAACGTCGCCAATCAGATATCAGCGTTGATAGAGATAGTACATACTTTGTCAATAATAAAAATGAGAAAGAGAGTGGGGATAGAACGTGATATTGGAGAATCTCAACGTCAAAGATATGTGTTGCGTGACCAAAAATACCTTGTCATTGAATTGTCAATAAAGTGGCTCCGGAAGCAGTGGTAAGATGCGAATTGAAGTAAAAGGTGTTGGCTAAAATTATTTAACAATGGCGATTTTGCGTTAATATACCAAGAATTTTTCCACTGTTTTTTTCTTTCAACTAAGTTCATCTAAATATTCATATTTTACATGTCAAACAATTTTTTTTTGTATGTACATAGAAAACCTTGCAGATTTTCTTAATTATTTTTTTTTTTGTGCCAATGTTTGGCGCCAATTAAGTTAGCATTAGACATATTCAATGTTTGTAAAAACATTAATTTTAGACCACAAAATACCAGCATAAGTTCGTATATTATTATTAATATAAAATCAAAATAAATAAAATATTAAAATGTTGTTTGTATAGCAATTTCTATAATATGTGATGAGTTCTATATAACTCTGTTTCGGTGGTACTCAGTTAGGTATGTGTTGCAATGTCTATAAGTTAGTTCCACATATGATACACACTTTAAGAGTAAAAATCCTATATTATATTATAGGTATACTGTTATAATAATATGTCTAAATAATAATGAATACGTTCAAGATTCTAATTTTAGAATCTTTCATTAGTTTGCATATATCTACATACTTGTAGTTATGTCTCAAAAATGAATGGATGTAATATGTATAGAATGGTTAGTTAGTATATAGTAGTACACATCGATCATCATAGAGGTATAAACAAAAATATCTATCAACTATAATGAAATTAGTTGTTGGCGAAAATGTTCAAATATATTTAAATAAAAAACATAAATAAACAAATTGTCCTCGTCCTTATGCGATTAAAATCTTATGTCTGCCATCGTTTTTATTGCTGAAAATCACTTCTTTCTATGCGATTAAAATACAGAAAAAAAGAACAAAAATAAGATTTATTTTAATTGAACATATAACATAAATATATACACGCAAATTTACCATGCCATTTGTTATTACTTGCACTAGTGAATTATGAAGTGGTTATAATTTTATTTCTATGTAATTCTTAAGAGGAGGTTTAAATATACTCTTACATGATCACTTGAATTTATTCTTTGCAGCAGCGCCTAAGCTTTCATTGTACAACCTGGACAATAGAAATAAAAGAGAGAGAGAGAGAGAGAGAGAGAGAAAGATAGTTAACAGTTCTGAGTCTAGAATAAAGAATTAATTATGCAGTTTCAGTATAAGACTAATTTAAAACAACTTCATTAAGCACAAGCTCGTCTATATCAAACAGGAATGATAACACTTGTTTACGACTGGAACATTTGTTGGAAAATGAAACGAAACCGATTATATAAAGAATGATAATGCAGATAGAAACAATATTAATAAATTTAAGCGAAGATGTTAGGAAGAGAACAGTTGAACATACACAGGAAAGTGTGTACTATAAGAGTACCAAATTCGATCTCGATTTTGCTGTGTGGTTATATGCCAATCGATCCATCGGGGTTGGTTCAACGATGGTAAAAATTGTGTTTATTATCATTGAAGAATATTCCAGACCGTTCGACGTCATAAAAACTTGTGTTTTTATTCTGTATTATTTTTTATTTTTTTCCACTTCTTTTGCATAAGCTCATCAGAATCTCTATTATTTAGCAGACATTTTAGAAATTGTTTTAAAAGAATATATTTGTGTATTTTCAATGTCGGCTGCGCCAAATAATACAGTTGCTTATGCTGTATGAGCGCGGATTGATAATGAAGGTAAAAATCTAAGAGCAAGCTCGTGACCACTCATAATGATATTATTTTTTTAATCTTGAAATTGATATATAATATAAAAAAAAAACAAGTGATAAATTTCACATTTCGAATGTACTTATTATTCGATAAACATGCAGGAGAGATGGCATCAATAGAAACTCACAAATTTGTGGTCAGTTATTTTTTAAAATAAATTATAGATAAAAATAATGACCGTAAAATTAAAATACTACGAAACTTAAACAATTGTTTCAATGTGGCTCTCGAAATTATGAGTTTATGATTTTCGGCTCTTGTCGGCAAACAGACTGACCACTAATGGTATATAAGTTATGTCCGATTCGAGAGTAAAATTACTTGACTACAACAGAACCTGTTCTGGCTGGTAAAAATTTTTGGCATGTGACAAATGAAAAGGTAAAATGTAACTTAAATTCACAACCGTTTTAGCTATCAATGTCGCCGAATGACTCAATCAAAGTTTTTTTTTTTTGCACCTCATTTATCTTTTTCTTTTTTATGATATATTTATGTCCCCTCCTCATAATTCTAGTGAGCAAAACTTATCGATAACATATACCTATAATATTTTTTTTAGAAGAGACATCTTATACGTTTTTAAAGTGAAATCTGTTTGGGAGGGTAACTGATGTGGAGGAATCAGTGAGTTGATTGAAATGAACAGGTTTACATATGTAGATAAAATGTAAAATGCGGCGGAATAAAAAGCTATAAAATGTATGTTGAGTAGTCAATCAAAAAAAAATTAATTCGTGGAGTTTATCTTCAGTTTTGTTTTAATTACCTGTAATGTGTGATCATAATTTTCGAAAAAGCCCTTAAACAATCATTAGGAATGAAATGGATCACATAATTTTATAATATGATAAGGTCAGTCGTCTCGTTTGTGTACATTTAATTAACGCCACCAATATTGACCGTAAATATTTCTAAATTTTTTATTCTTTCTTGTTATTATGTTAATGTTTATTTAGCATTTAAAACTTTTAATATAAAAATTAAAATAATAACATAAAACCACAAAATTTATTTGACATTTACATCAGTTTATTATTCAAATCATTTTAAATTAAATCACATAATATTCAAATACGAAATTTAATTTAAACTTTTTTTACCTCTTGATATGACCATTTTTTGTTTTTTTTTTTTGTAATTTATTATTATTTTGTTTTTTTTTTTCTTATTTCTTGATGTAACTGCTTTTTGTATTTTATTAATTTTTTTTTTTTCTTCAAATTCTTACGGTACGGACTTTAATATACGAAGGCAAGTTTAAAAGTTTTTTTTTGAATTGGGTACCAACTACTATTTGTTTGTTTTGTTTTTCGAAACCTTCAATACAATATTTGAAAAATTTAGACCTTTTTATGATAAACGTCATTGACAAACCTAATTTTTATTTTCCAGTTTGGTTTTGATTTAGTTTTTAAAAACTCAATTTTGTGTGGTTTTGAGGTATGATATGCCATCGAATTTTTAAAATATCTGAAGTAAATAATGCAACAGGAAGAATATAGGAAATATCACTTTTTATAACAGCTGATAAATTAAATTTATCGAGTGGCACAGCATATGTGTTTCGATAAAAATAAATAGAGCTTCGAATTCAAAAGTCATTAATTAATTAAATATTATACATTTGTAAACTGGGCAGCTATAACGTATAAAGGTTAACCTTTAAAATTTTTTGGCCAATATAATAGCAGGCGAGAATTTGTGGACATCTGGAGGCGATGAACAGAATAACTGAAGAAAGTGAAATTTTGGTATGCCATACACTGAGGTGACTAGTTGGTGATATTGGAAAATAGACATTTAACTGTAATTCTCAAGATCTTATAAAAGACTCGTCGTGCAAAAAAAAAACGAGGCAAAGTACCGTAATTAAGAGGGTCTTATACCAGTGGTAGAGAATAAAAAGAAGTGAAGGTACAGGCCTGAGATAGTGATCGATGATGGTTCTGTTCTTTGGAAATGCCCTTTGCTCCGGCATGGAATAAAGGTCGAAATTATACAAACTGCATACATGGTGGTACATATAAATCCTCTGTTTGTCAATTGGTTTTAGCGAATGAAAATAAAGCCATTTTGTTATTTTTCGTTAAACTTTTAGGGTTACCCTCGTACCATGTCGCTCTCACGAGTACATTTTTCAACACATCTCGACAATATATGGAAAATAGATAATGTTAATGTGACGTAGATTTATAAGACGACACGTTATTCACCTTTTTTACATGAGTTTCTTGTGTTGTTTATTAAATAAAATCACTATTCTAGTTATAGATGTATATAAATTTTAATAAATATTTTATATATTTTCGTTTATATACACGCGAGTACATCATAATACGAGCCTATATAGTCGCATACACGATAATATATAATATATGTAAGATCATCCTAAATTTATCATTCTGCACAATCGAAAAACGGTGTGAATGAAATATAAATCGTTTAAATTTTCAAAATTTAATTCAACTTTCGGCGCCATATTTATTATTAGTAATGACGTCACGTCCTAAAGTTTATTAATACGTGCCGTTTGTTCTTCATCTTATTTTATGCTCTGCTGTATGCTCTGCAACGCGATATGCAGATCTCATCATGTGAAATGATAAACTTTTCAATGTATACACGATCATTAAATTGGTGATGTTCTTTAATATTTTTATAATAACCTACTCAGATTGTATGATAGGAACGTACAATGATAGTGACTTTTTAAATTTACTTTTCCAACTACTGTAACTATAAATGCACTATTTATAAATGTGCATTAGGTCAGATGTTGGGCAAAGTTTAATTATATTACAGATAACACAGGAATGACCATAGATAAGCTGATCACAAACACTGTACTATATGGTATATTTCACAGCATGTTATTGGAATTACAAATTGCAATGCCGTAATCAAAATATGCACAAACAAATAATTAAATTTCTATTGTTTATTTGTAAAAATACATATACTCGTATTCAATTAATAATGAAATAGAAATGATCTAAATAATTCGTCTATAAAGATCACTTTAAACTTCATTAAAAAAAATTAGCCTGCAACTAATTTCGTTAACCCAAAAAACCACTGGTAATAGGCTTCTTAATAAAGGGTCTTCCAGTCAAGTACGTATATCACCACAGAGGACGGAATCAGTGTATGGTCAGAATGGTAACCTTTTCACATTTTTTCAGTTGACAATAATTGCCTCAAAATAGGATCAGTCTTCACAAATTTTCGGTCGATATTGTATTTAAGGCTAGACAATTTCAAATATTCGACTGAGCGTATTGACTCTTGTACATGAAATATGCATTTTAATTTAAATTGCCAATTTCATTTGTGGATAAACAAACGGGTCAAACTTATGCAATGATTTACGATTTAATTAAATGAAAATATTTGGATGAATAATGTCCATAGACTTCTTATTCTTCTTCAAATCTTTTATTCATATAATTCATAACAGTCTGTCTATACGAGTATGTTTACGCCCTGGGAACGAAGTTCCAAAGGTCTATTGTATTTGATTCCGTTCATGTAACGCCAAGAAATAAATATCTCAGAAAAAAAAAAATACACAGAAGTGCTTATAATTGAAAAAAAAGTTGATTTAAGCATGT
>JANSTX010058398.1:0-23914 GCA_027564355.1 Penthetria funebris
TTCTGTGTAATTTTTTTTTTCTGAGATGTTTATTTCTTGGCGTTACATGAACGGAATCAAATACAATAGGCCCTTGGAACTTCGTTCTAAAAAAGAGTAAGAATTTTGGCTATAGAGTTTTGGTAAATACTCCAATGTATATCTCCATCGTTTTTGGACAATAATATTAGGATATTTGTACCTTTATCTTTGGTAAATATTCCAAAGTATCCGATAACTGCTGAACTGCATGTTGAAAATATGCCGTTTCTCTTAGCAAAAAATCCAAGTATTCAAATTTTAGCCAATAGTATGATAGGTAACAATCTCCAATCAATCTTTGGTACATAATTTTCTGAACTGCGTACGGAGAATATACCGTTTCTCCCAGACAAAATCCATATTATAATAATTTTATTACTGTAAAATTATCAAATATCATGCAAAATTCCTTTATTAATATGACAATATATGAAATATAATTATGATTTAGATTAAGGGATCTGATGTTAGTAATTGATCATATCGATTCAAAGGCCAATGTCTATTATATGTTATAATTATTAAGTTTTATGCACGATGTCTTTTAAAGGCATCGTGTTTCCTACTTTATATTCACTTTATATAATCTTTTTTTTAATGTAGTCCCAACCGTTAGTCTCTTACACGGATATATTTTTACGTAAAATTATACAGAGGTTATTTAAAATTTTTTCTACATTATCCATGGTACATTGCAGGAACAATGGTTGAACTGTCAATGTTCGATGGAAGAAAAACCGATGTCGAACTAGCTATTGGTGACACAGGAATACTCCAATTAAATTCATTTGTACTAATTAATTATATAAGATGGATGTTTGCAAAAATTTCATTTTGATGTGTTGAAGCGTTATCAATTTATCGTGACCGACTCATAAATTTACAATTTCAATTAAGAATTTCAAATATATATAATGACGACAAATTGTCTGAACTGTAAAAACTCAATTAGACAAAACATAACCATTGAAATTCAATGAGATTATTGACCTCTTGTTAAATAATGCCAACATCACAGTCAAGTATGAAATTATGAATGAGAAAATTATATTTTACTATCATGTTTGCCTCAACAAATTTCGTGACATTTTAAGCAATTTTGCGTATGGAAATATGGTAAAACAGGAACATAATCCAAAGGAAAATTCATTCCGTACAAATTTTTTTCTTAAAACTGAAATATCCTATAAGTAGACAGTATATCCATTATAATTAGGAGCATGATATAAAATACAGATTCTACAAACAGTGAAACTATAAAAATATAGAAATTATTTTTACCAAATATCCAGCACTATACGGAAATGGCAAAAATTGTAGGATTATTATTTAATAGATAATAAGATTCTAAAAACAAGGACGTCAAATTAAAGATACTTTAATTTTAAGATTTGTCTTATAATAGAACGTCAACTAGAATGTGATATTATTTTTTTTTAAATTATTAGTTGAAAAATAAACTATATATATATATATAGTTACAATCCAATTATTTGGCTACCTTGACGCCCTTAGGCGTTGTAATGCGAATATAATTTCACCACGATTTAGATCAAATCTTCTGAAATGTCTTGTAGTTAGTCTACAGTTAACTAGTATCTGAGAAACTTAATGTTCAGGCCTATATTCAGGACGTCGTTAAAGTGCATTCAGTCAATCTTTCTATTGTAGAGCCTAATTTGAGATAAGCAAACCGTCCCTAGATTGAATTTAACATTCAGTTTTAAAGCCACTATATACAAAGTTTGCTTACAAGATGGTAAGTTTCTCTTATATTTTGTTTGAATTATGCGCCATAACTTCAATGTTTTCAACAAAACTTGGAATTATTCAGTGGCGTATTTTTTCAACTTATCTAGTTGATCATATTGTATCCTCAGATTCTGTTGGTTGATTGCATGGTAGTTGTTAATATTTCAATATTAGATTACACGTGCAATAAATTCCTTCCTTTCGTAATTAACGAAGCCAAGAACGCTCGCACCAACATGTGTCTCAATGCGCCAGTGAATGTGTTCCAGTATTAATCATCAAAATACGCATTTAATAATCGATTCATCAAATTGTTTGTGGACCATTAACTTTCTTCCTTATTACGAAGTTCAGTAATCAAATTTTTTTTGACATTTTATTTTTTATGCATTCTGTCAAAATACTGATAGATATTTCTTCACGATCCATTTTTTAGGGTATATATCATCTGTGTGTTCGCATAACTTACTATAATTTACTTTGATTAAAGCAAGTACTTATTTGTAAATCATCGTGTTTTGGAGAAAAATCATTGTTAAACATATAACTGGTCAAATTAGACACATTTAAGTCGTAAGATATTTTATGTGTACTCAGTTTTGAGAGGATGTGAAACGTTGCATACCGTTGATCATAGATTTAATTCTGCACATTAACGGAATTGTAATTTTATTTTAGACATATTAAATTCTTTCCTGATCCGTGTTTCAGGGCAAATTATTCGTGCTTTGATGAAAATCATTGAGAACTTAATGATCAAATCAGACATTTCTCATATTTATCAGTTATGAAATGTTTAGTGTGATTTGTTGCATATCATATTTTTGCTATTGTTGGTAGATATGTAATTAGATTTCATGAGTTAATCGGGAATCAATATATGTAATTATACCTACTAGATTTGCATACGTTCACATGTAGAATTCAATGAGACTTAATTCTTTAAAAAAACAATTGTACATTAATCAAAGATTCGTTTTATTCACAATTCTAGAAGTCAATATTTAATTACATTTTCAAATGTTCATCTAAATTATCAAACTTTAAATAATTATATTATTGTGTTCTCACTCAGTAGTCAATCTTAATAATATTCTCAAAATAGAACAAGACAATCAGGTTTTAAAAACAAATTAACTAACAAACAAAACAATGTGTATAGAGCTATATATACATATATTCCCATCTAAGGCTCGTGGATTCCAATCTATTTAAAATGTATTATATACTATATATATATATATATATATATATGAATACATAAATAATTTCAGTTATGTCATGAACACTTATATCTTTATATTTTCATCTGCAAAAATTCAAATATCATCCTCTTTTTAACACAATTGCGCGACATCTTAAATTGTATAATAGAATCAATTTCAAATTTGAAACCAAGCAATTTCATATTAAAACACCACACCAATAAATTATGTTTCCAAGGGGCGGAGTATATTATGTTGTCTGGCATCATCATCATCACCATCATCATTAACGTCATCATCACCACACCATCACACCATTCCCATCATCATCATCATCATCATCATTATCATACATCATCATGTTCATAATATCATATACACAAGTGAGTAGAAGAGAACTCATGGACCAAAATAGAAGACAAAAAAAAAGTGAAGAAGAAAAAGGTGGAGCAAATCCAATACAGCATCACTAGCATAACATTGCAATCTTGGAATAAAATTGAGTATTTCATTGTATGCAAACAAAGTAAATATTAAAAAAAAACCAAGGGAAAACAAAATAAAAGAAAACCGTCAGTCATCGCAGGCAGAAATGTTATTTTCACCATTTCCATTTCAATATCAAATACAAAATGTTCATATTGTGATTTGATTCGTGTACTCCGTGGCGGATAGACGTTTTTCTGATTTTCGCATTGTTAAATGTACTAAATAATTTTCATGATGAAAATATTCGATTATTTGAATGCCGTTTTTTTTTCATTGTTTTAGTTGGAAAACGGAAAATGTGTTGTAAACAATAGTGTATATCGAATAGACAGATAGATCGAGATATTTATATATATATATATGTGTAAAAATATACGGCGTGTTTGTGAAAACGTTAAAGGAAAACGAGTACATAATACGGAATGGATTCTATAATACAATTTTCCTCAATTACTTGTTAGTAGTTTATACTGTGATATGATCCTTTTTATTTGTTGATAAGAGGATTCATTTAATTTTTATTGGCATTTATTGATTAATTTTTTTTGTTTTCTTTTTGGTTTGATTTAATAATTTGATTGTTAATATTTAGAAAAACTCAATTTCTTTTCTTTTTCATCAATAAAATGGATAAAATTGACTAAGTGTAATTTTTGAAGAAATTAACTAAAAATGATTTTTTAAATATATAGTTTAAATCTAAAAAAAAAACACAAAATACAGTGAAATTCAAATCCGGTAAAGTATAATTTAAAGAATTTACTAAAAATTGATTTTTTGCTCAAAAGGATTATTTAGAACTTTTTTAGTGTGTGTTTGTTTTACTTTAAAGGTAAACATTTAAGTAAGTTTGAAATTAATAGAAGCGGGGCTATCCCGCTTAGCAGTATCAACATTTTTACAGACGGGAACAAGGTAAACATATTTATATTTAGAAAAATTTAATCTTCAGTAAAAAAAAAATATGAGCGCAGATACTAAGTGACTTAATATTCATAACATACGAAACTTAAAATCAATGAATTAATTAAATCAAATTGTTTCCATTCCAATATTAACATTAACTAAGTGTTATTTGAAGGTTCCAACATTTATCGTCTCCTATTTCCGTTAACATAAATTATAACCATATATAGATAAGTCTCATAAGCTGAAGTGAAATACATATCGTTAACTTTGTGCCCGTTTGACTGTTTGTCAGATTTGAATATATCGTATTATACCTACAATTGCTTTAAGATAAATTTCATCCTTGAAAAAAAAAACGGAAACTTTAAGGACAAAATAAATTCTAAAGAAATCATTTTAATCTCATCACATAAAAGTAAAAATTTCTTATATTATTCAATTTTTAATTGTTTTTAAAATAAAAAAAAAATACACATTATTTTAATTTTTTCAGTCCTTTTCCTATACGAGAATCAACACTGCATGTTGTAGGCATTTAAGTTTTATATATTCACCTTTTATGCACCTGTCACAATAAAAGAATACGCAAAAATACTAAAAACTTTGCGAATCTAGTATAGTTGATTTAAGTGTTGATTATATAGATGACGAGAATGGAGTCACCCTATTACTATTTATTATTTAAGGTTTTTCATTATCGAAATTTAAGCGTGCGACCAAACGAGCGAGTGTGACAACGCGAGCTAGTAAAGCTAGTAGCGTATAAGGTGAAAATATCCGAATATTAAGCACACTTCTGACAATCTCAACAGAACAATTCCCATGATAATATCTAGACTGTATATGCGGGGGCCTTGCGCCTATGCTGAAGAAAATCCATATGACCTGTGGTTGCTGGATCCCCAGCCCATAATATGAGAGTCGTTCTCCATTGAAAGCCTTATATATGCTGTATATATAATATCAATATGTTCGAAAGTAGAATATTTCTTAAAACGAAGCAGAAATCCAACCCTTTTGGCGTTTTTGGCCATACACAAGATGTGATCATTCCATACTAATTTTGAATTGATATGCGTTCCGAGAGAATCCAGACCCGAAGAATTGCACGGAGTATTTGACTTATGTGACAAAAGGCACAACGAGATTTTTCCGTCGTCAATCAGACATTAAATTTAAATCGTTGTTTAGAGTACTGTCCGTATCATCGCCATGCGATCTGACCATGACCCCGGATGACATTTTGTCGAAATAGCACGAATGAAAGGTTATAGGATCCTATAGTTGGGTATATAGTCGTATTGGTATATTATTAATAAAAGAATCACTACCGTAAAATCTAAAGAATATTTAAACAAATTTATGAGTAATTTTTAAATCTTATGCGGTTTATATAATACAAAAAATTAACGTAGAATCAATAAGATTAAACATATGGTTGTGCTTGAAGTAATTAGGTTTGAGGTTGAATAAGAACAAAATTATAGTTAGAAGTTTATGCATCACATCTAATTGAAGTGTCGCGAGTCAATGTGAACTGTTAAATTACGATGGAAATCGTTTGTTTGAGGTATAAACCATAGCTTTTGTGCAGAATGGAAATTGGTTCGAGGTACAACATCATTTTTAATTCATGTCTGTCGGGTCAAAGTTAAAAAATGGAGCCTATGCAATGTAATACTATTTTAAATATAACATAGGAATAAACAGAGAGCAAACAGTAATGTCTCGATTGTATTTTAGTGAAATATCATGGTATAGAAATAATAACTACATATCGAGCATAAAATTAATGTGATAAGCCAGTAACTTACTAAATACCAAATATATAAGCATAAAAATTTCAAAATGTTTCAATGCAATTTCATTACTTATATTAAATTTAACTGAACCTTGTGGGAAGCACTAAAACAAGTATGTAGTTTATAAATATTTACATCGAGCATGCTGTAATTCTATTTTGAATTTTTTTGCAAATTGTCATATATTATATTGTGAATGTGAACCTGACTTACTGGTCAGGAGAAAGACGTTTTACTTGAAATGAAAGTGACAATGCAAAATTGTAACTATAGTATGTAATAATGTTATATTGTCGGAATTTTGCATGAAATGTTACATAAAATAATTCGATTATAAAATGTCTCAAAAACGCTCGACGTATTTAATTCACAGCAACCCTTAATGTATCTGTGTTGAATTATTGCAATAATTAAGCAGTTACAATCTATATTTTATTTACCAACTTTCAGCGAACTTATGAGTTAAAGATAGAAAAACAATCACAATTTATTAACTCCAAACATATTCAAATATCGAATATGCTCGACTGCAATTTTTCAATGCATATGCATTAATTTAATTGATCATTATCTTCATCTTGACCTCCAGACTACATATAGGTACATATGGATACACGATGGTAATTTGTCCAGTACACATGCAAGATTAAATGATATTTAACTATACAGTAAATATTATCATACGAATTTGTTTCTATACTTAAAAATTTCAGTAGAATCGTGTATTCTCAATCGTCTAGTTTGATATTAAGTTGCTTTTCTTTGACTAATATTGAGGTAAATCAATCCGTATTTACCTACGCACAGGTTCTTTCGAAAATCCAATGAAAATATTTATCAATTCCAAGGTGTATATAACTGAGACCAAATTGGCTAATATATATTTTCCATTGAGAAATTTAGTTGACATTTGATATACCCACGAGATGAGAAATCGTAATTCTACTTTAACGTATATAATTGTCAACCACATACATAATGTTAAATAACCTTAATTAGATTACAACTTATAACCAATTTTTTCCTTTAAAAAGTAAATTTTATAGTTTTTGGTCCAGTATATGTTACAAATGGCAACAATAATCTTTATTAAAAACCAATGAATCAGATTACGATGCGCTATATGTTAATTAAATTCGATTTTTATTTTTCGAATTATTTTCACTTTATATAGGAAATAGTGGCTTAATATACGTAATATTCTAATAATAATATGTGTATTATTATATATGATTTTTATTTTTTAATTATTTAAAAAAAAAAAACGAGATAACAATTTGCATATCATATATACCTACACTAAATCTCTTTGATTTGCATAATAAATAATAATGTACTGTTCCAATTTATGTGTATGTATATACAAATAGTAGGTATACAATATCCTATACATTTGGCAAAACAATTTATACTAATTATGCATTTTATAAGCAAGCTAAAAACGGACGTTATGCTGCGTCAGGATGAGCTATAATCATAAATTATCCAATCGAATTTCATAATTTTACTTAACGACCTTGCATATGAAGTGCATTTCTGTTATTATATCATGTAACCATATCATATAATATGCAATTATCTAATTTAATATTATGATTAAATATTTTCTACTATATAACATATGATATATAAACTAACTCTACACCTATATATATATACTTGCGACAAATAATATAAATGCACTGTACTGTTAAAAGTGTAGAATTTACAAAAAACTATATTAGGGTCCGAAATTGAAAATTTATTTTTATATTATTTATAGGTACACTATCTCTGACTGCTGACCGAATAAATATGTATAGGTACTCGTATATGGTTTATATTTTATCATTTATTTTTATTTTAGGTAAATAGAAGAAGTTTAATATTATTTACGTGAACGATATTTACAGAAAAAATGTATAGTCACCTGTAAGGAAGTACATAATGGACTTCTTGATAGGTGACGAATGGAGTGGTCAACTATGATCGACGTTACTAAACCTATCTTTAAACGCTGACTCAGCGGTTATATGTCAGTACTGACGAGTGTGCGAGGCTAAAAATTTTATGCAATAATAGGTCAGACAATGAAAAACTATGATACCTATCCTGTACATACAAATATTATTTAAAATGGTATAGTAAATAATAATTTAGATCAATGTATTGCATTATAATTTCTTTCGGAATACAATAGTTATTACCTAGATTGGTTTTTAAATTCTTATCTATAAAACAATGCATATTTTATTTTAAAATGTTTACAATTTGATTACAAAAGGAATCAAGCTCACCAACATTGAAAATCTTTCAAATCTTAATTTCTGAATGTAAAATAAAACAACATTACACTATAAGCTCGTATATAATAAAATATTTGAAACATATTATATGTTAGGGTGAAATTCAGTATTTCAATTATTAATTTTGTAAACCTTCCCAAATTATCAATGAAAGGTTATTAACAAAAAGAGTAATATAACAAAAAATTGATTTTCATTTTAATCTATGAAAACAAATCATATTACACCTTATCAACATCATTTATAATCATGAATTTATTAAAATGGGTAGTTATCCCAAATGAAGTCATAATTTTATATATAAATATACCCACCACAATGCAATGTGATTTATACATCCATATACCAAAATACCTATTCGATTTCAATCAATTATTCAAATGTATTTTAATTGATCATTTTTGGGTTTTCGGGATTTAATCCCTTTTCATTTTGCTTGCATATGAAATTTAATTTAAATTTGATCCTTTTTGCACCAATAATTTGTTCAATTCAACAAATTATTTGCTATTTTAAAATGAAAACATATTATTAGTTATTCATTAAATTAATAATTAATATCTAATATTAAATGCAAGGCAAATTTAATCTTAACATTATTTATTTTTTCATTATTATTAAATATTGAAACAATTAATAATATTTGTTGTCATATTTTATATTATAAAATATAAGGGTTGAAATATGATTAAAGAGAAAATTGCAGAAGTTAAATTATTATATTATCTTTAGAAGAAACTGGTATTGCTTATACGCACATGGTACGTCAATCACAGTATTATACCAATTAAAAATGCTGTAGTTTTCTTATTTTGTCATTTTTAGTCATGAAACTATATATACGAGTATACATTAAATTTCATAAAAATTAGCTTGCTGTTCAATATGGCAACCTTTGGCGCGGATGATGGCATCAAGTTCTTCTATAAAATGACCATAGTGACAGTCCATATAGACCATTAGTGGAGATTGTTGTGAAGAAATGTAATGTGAATTTTTTGTAAAAATTGTTGAGTCAAATGAGTTTGGTGCCGAGTCTTGTTGAAATATCTAACGAATTAAACAAAATTATTTGTGTGCCCAACACGTTTACCAATGCTTCACCTTAACAATGGAAATGAACGAAGTGATTCACAAATATTTTATTAACGCATAAATAATGTAGCTCACGAACAATATCAAATTGTGGTTTTGTTGCCAAATACAAAGAAATCATGTTACGTTTAAATTTCATTACGAACATAAAACTATATAAATAACTTTGACTAATATTTATCTATTACTTATTACTAAATTAATGGGTATCTCTAACATATAATTTAAAATTATTAATCGGTTATAAAGCATAGATTCGAATCCAGTCACAAACAACATACTAGAAGTGTTTTAACGAATTCTTGATAATTTCAAATGTTATTAAATTTTGCATGCCCCACTAACGTGTCATATGAAACAATGCAGGTTTTGCGATTGGGTTAATGTTCGAATGAAATTTAATAAACCCAAACTACTTTCAACTATTTGTTTTATGCACTAACCCATAATGATTATAGTTAAATATACACCAGATCGACCCTGAATAAATTCCATAGTAAAAAACAATTACAGGATAAATGAGAAATCATCAAAAAAAAAAATCGCTTCATTAGGTAAATATCTATAATATTAAATTATGATAAACTGATTGCCTATAATATTTCTTCAATGTGTCATTAAAAATTCTAGTACCAGAAGTAAGATGAGGAGTGAAATAAAAACGCTGGCTAGAAATCGTAAACAATAGCGGTTGCTCGTTTATGCTGAATGTTTTCGCGCGGAGTAAACGTTGAGATGATGATTATGTAGGTGGAACATTCGAAACATTAATTATAAATCGATAAGATCTTTCAAAAAAAAAATTATGTAATTTATTAAATGTATAAGTATTTTAAGTCCATATTTAATAAAACTACTACTTCCATTTTGCTATACAATATTATTTTGATTTACCACCTGAGTTAAGTATATACAATTTTGTGTAAATACCTATGGAAATTGTACCCACCCACCTGCATTTTCTTTTTCCACCCTACTATATTTCTATATAACATGAATTTTCCCAACAAAACACCATAATATAACCCTTTTCTTTGTTAAATAATTATGACAATCGTATAATTGCTTGTATGCGGTTATTAATTTTCTCGTTTTCCAGTTGGTTCATTTGTTTTGTTTTCCACACCTGTGTCCTTTTTTATTGTTTGGAACGAAACAATTTATATTAATTTATTCTATGATTTATGGTAACAAAATGTTGTCTAATGGATAAATGCATAATAATTTTATAGTATACTCTGAGTAATTCGTCTAAATTTATTGTTATTGTGCGATAAAATAATTTTGTTAATGATTACAATATTATATGTGATGGTAAATAATTCATATTCAATTATAAATACTGTTAGTTGTATAGTTATTTTAATTGCGAATATTAATAAAATCATTACTATATAGAATATATATAGGAATTCATTCATCTCAAGAAAGATATTTGCAAGGTCTATGTACCCTGAACTGTTAAACGTGTTTTAAGTATATTTATAGATTTCACTAACATATTATGTCAAGGTATTTATCATTATCATTTGAAAATCAGCCCAAATGTCCACAACAGTACGTTGACCTTCCGAACATACAAAAATTAATAATTTGTTAAGTCTGTGAAATCTCGAAGCATTAAACCACGCTTTACAAAATATCAATTAATAGCTACTGCATAAAGCGGTCGCGACAGGTAAACATGCAACTAAAAAAACACACATTTTCTAATCTTATTAAATGGTTTTCTCAAATTGATAGCATCAATCAGCATCATATTCCATCTATAAAAGTTCACTGATGTTAACTCATCCAGATATTATTTTGATAAATGGAAACCGATTAATTCAAATATCCTTTTACTACAAATATGTTAAAACTCGATCATTACATAAATTTAAAATTACTATGTTAAGAAATATTTGCAAAATATTCGTCCATTATTCTCATTGTTTTCTCGAAATTTAGTAATTATATAATCTCTGCAGAAATAATACTTCAAATCATAGTTAGATTGGGTTCATTCAGATTGAAAATTCATTGTTTGTTATAGAAAAAATGCTGAATATATAGCTTTATCTATTTCATAATTAATTCTTTGATAATTAGAAAAGTTTTTTTTTTCAAGTATCTATAATATTAATATGGGCATTAATTTGATATATTATATTATATTTTTCACGTAAGCTCATTATATCGTAAATTATTGTTATGTACGTGAGTACAATCTTTAATTGTTTTCCAATAAAAAGAAATCAATTATATTTTCAAGGTGAGTGAATTTTACCAAATCATATTTCTTCTTATTTACTATACATTATTACTATGCAACTTACATTAAAAATGAAGTGCTTCAAAACTATACGAGGAGATCAAAATCTTTAAAACTTTGCCAAAAAAAAAATTCAATGTAATGCAATAATTGAAACTCATTGTGAAAACATTCACAGGAAAGGAGCGAAATGAACACTTCACATTTCAACAAAATACTTCAGACAAAATTAAAGCAACGAAGGAATTATATATATACAAGGAAGTTCTACGGTGTATGGTAACGCAAATTCTATGGATTATTATTGTTATACCCTAAATTTTTATTTTTTTTTTTTGAATAGTGTGTTGAGGTGTATAACATTGAATGACATTATTAGATTAAATCAATTTAATATATTCTTAATTCAATTCAATTAATATGGTACTATACATAACAAAAGTGCTTTGAAACACTCGTATATGATTAACAGATAAATGGTATTTTAATTTTATGTAAATTAACGAATTTTCACTACTAATCTGTGCTTTTTTTTTATTTTTTTTGTATGGAAAATAAATTTAAAACCTATAAAACAGATAGGTGTTGCAAACTTATTGACTTAAAAACAAAATTAAATAGTAATCAATAAATTAATATACGTATGATCTATACGATCGTAGACCTTTACAAATCTCTTCCAAAGTTGTGAATTTGAATTTGGAGGCTAAAACGGTTAAAAATGCTTGTCTACTATAATTTTGATTGGCAAATTTGAAGAATCCTGAGAGGTAGTATATTAATTTAAAACATACGTGCTGTCCAAGAAGTTTTATATAATGTAAAAGGTGTTTTCTCGAAATAGGACATAATATCTTCACATACATTAGTCTTTCTCAGCTGTTTAAAATCTACAAATTTTCTAGATTTGAGAAGAAGAGGTTATATTTACACTAACCGCGTGCAACTTTACTTTCTAAATGACAGACCGTACCCATTGTCAATTTGAATTTAGAGACGTAAAATTAATATATTTGAATAAGTGTCTACTTTATACATCTATCCAATAAGTTAGTATAATTATATTACTTAATTTTCCTGTTTTTCAATAAAAAATTACCGTAATATTGTAATTTCTCATTATTTATACTAGAAACTTTTTTATTAAAACAAATATTGTCCAGAAATTTTTATTTCACACCTGGAATTGTCTCTTACTTTCTAACTATAAATTTTCAAAATTACAATGCAATATAATTTGAACTTCAATATAATTAGAAGTTGTATTTAATTAACAGAAAAAATCGGTTATGAAAAGAACCACAAATAGAAAATTTTGCAATTCAAGAAACTAGGATGTTTTTGTGTAAGAAATTTGTAAGTTAAGTACTATATATTCAGTTTGGAATCAGAGTGATGAGTTTTATACAAATATCACATTTTTATTATTAATTTTCTCATATTTATAATTATATCAATTTAGTGTAAAAATTTTCAAATTATCACGAAATTTATAGATACTATATTATGTTACCGTTACGTATTAGTTATGACGTATTGAACGTTTAAAGTGTACAAAGAAATGATGACTGTATGACAACATATTTTTCATATTATGGTTTAAGTCATTGGTGTAAATTTTAATATCCTCTTAATATAAAAAAAATGCATCAATTTTTGAATACCAATGAGTTTTTTGTAACGACTAATTTTAAGTATTCCAAATTCAAATTTAATTTTTAAATTTAAGAAAAGAAAATTAGGGTTTAACTTTTTAATTATAGTTTACAATATCTCATCTGTTATCCCCATTTATATTATTTAGATTAAAATTTCAAGTGCGTAGCCCTAAAAGAATGTCTAATTTTATTTTGAAACTAATTTCGCAGAAAATGTAATTTAATTAAAACAGATAAAAATGAAACGATATGACCATGCGCGATTCCAATTGTCACAATCAAATTCTAAAACAATTGGCTTAAATTATGACGGATGTATTTTATACAGTTTAATGTACCAGTGCAATAAAATCTGTTTGACTCAATTAGATTTTGTCCGCATTCATTTTTCATTAAATTATAGAGTTCGTGTGCTATTTTTGGTACTATAAATATATATATATATTTATGTATATATACTATAAACATATATTATGCACTATATATATATAGTACAACTAAATTGGAAATTACATACTGTGTAATTGTAATATATACATTAGCCATATAGTGCACATAAGTAACTATATTGCTGTAGGTTAGGCATATTGCATTGTATCAAAGGTACTATATTCTCTTGCATAATAATAAGTATGTATATAGTGCACGATTAGTAGTAGTATAAGATTAAAATTATAAAATTAAGAATTTATGTAGGTAATTCTGAAAACTAGCTTAATTTAATAGTACTCGTATATTATCTCACTTAAATGGACTATAATAAATGCAAGTACTGGTTTAGTTAGTTACGCAGAAGAATTATAAGTGGAAAAAAATTAAATTAATACTACTTTTTTCTTTCTTATGCTATAGTAGTACTCTCTAAATATTAAACTCAATACAGTATACAATTATTAGTAGTCATAACTATATGTACATAATATGGGATGTGCAAATTTAAATTATGAATAAAAATATGATATATAATATGAACATGCATGCGCTTATAACTTAATAGATTGAATTAAGTACCATGCAAATGTGTTAGTTTATATCCTCTTTTGGATATTAAATAAAAATATACATTAATTTCAATTGTGCAAATTTTATCAATTAATCGTTTAAAACTTTGTCACTTTAAAATTACTATTTGTGAAAATTATCTACATATAGTATGTACGATAAGGTCTGAATAATGTACTATATATATATTTATATATATACCAATCGCCCAATTAAGCTGACTAAACTATACGCTTATAAATGAGCACAATAAATAACATTATGAAATCATAAACAACTTAATTTCAATAGAATTATTAATTTAGATATTTTTTTTTTTTTTGTTTTTAAGATATGATTATAAAATGTGAATTAACGAAATTAACCGTATTTGTTTAATAGTCTCAATGTATACTTCAAAACAATACACTAAATAGGGTAAATATTATATTAGACTCTTAGTGTTCAATTACCAAAATTAATAAACACTAATCTCTTTAACTATTATTTTTCGCAATTCCGACTGATTCACTATTTTAGTAAATGTAGACACTCTTCACCGATCGTGCACGTGAATACAATTCAACATAAACCTTATAATAGAAATATTCTAGCCATTAAAAAATACATGTATAGAATATAAACAGTACTGTGTTTCGAAAAGTTTAATAACTCATGAACAGACAGGAATGTACAGTGTACAGTGTACACCATTATGTAATAAAAAGGTTCAAACAATCTCAGAAGAATTACTAAAAATATTTGATATAACCATAAATACTGATTAAACTACATGGAACAAAGAACAAAGATAAAAAAAAACGCAGATTTGGGTAGCAGCTATATCAATAGGTTTCTAACCACATCACAAGGAGACATTATATCTTGCAATATATTGATGGATATAATATTTACTTAAAATCACAGAATAAGCTAATAAAATTATGCAGTTAATTTCATCATTATAGTTTTCGGTTGCCTTACGTTCATCTATATAATTAGCAAATTTGTTTTTTCAAAATGCATTAAGTCGAGAATAAACCTTGTATGATAATATTACACTATGGAAATTGCAATATTACAAATGGTACTGAGGGGTGTGAAATTTTGTATGCGATTTTCAATGTGTTTCCGTCGAGTGACTTTCATATTGCGTATGTGAATTGCTACACAGTGGAACCAAACATGAAAGAAACGTAACACTGATAGACGAGCACCTATGGTCACAATTCAATTTTAATCTTCATATATATATATATATATAGGTAACATTAATGTAATCTTATAATGAGAATTAACTGTGAGGTAATTTTTTTCTCGTTACAATTCATTCAAAGAACATGGAGTATACAGACGTTCTGGCTATATATGGGGTTTGGTACTATAGATGTGAGAACTTTGTTGAATTAAACTGGCTTATGCTAGTTGCTGTATTTTAGAAATGGCTGTAAAGGCTAAGTTTAACAGAAAAAAAAAAAAAAAACAAACCATAATATACCAAATTGCAATCATTTAATCAACGTGCAATATAAGTATATGTAGAATTTTAAGGTATATTATATTTACGAAAATTGCATCGCGTTCGTAACACGATCGATTAAGATCCTACATTAATATAGGTTATTATTTTAATTGTATAATTGATAAGGATAAAAATTAATGATAATGAAGAGTGACTATATTGGAACAACTATAAAATTCGAAAAATTAAAAAACTAAAATGTATAGGCTTGACTGACTAACTGATATTAAAATACCACATATTTAACATTAATTATTCACTCTTAATAGGTGTTTAGTTGAATTGTAATATAAACACAATTTGGAAATATTATTTTTGAAATATATCCTCAAACTATTTGTAAGTGACTTGACTCCTAAATATATATAATATTGCTAGTGTTCTATGTATTTTTAAGATGCAGTTATGGCAAATAATTTTATTCTTCTAATTAAGTTTTAGTTGAATATGCCCAAAATATTCAAAATAATTAAAAAAATAATCATTATAATTATATAGTACTATACTGATGATGAGTATATCCACGCAATATGCTATTTTGTAACTTATAATTGCAATTTGTTTAACTTATGCACTAGAATTGTATCTATTTTTTTTATGTCTATAAATAGTCGAGATTTATGAAAATTTAAAAAATAGTTCATAAATTGTAAAATGTCTTTTGTATGCAAAACACCCACGTTAATCAATTAACCAACCATATGTACGTACATATGTAGATAATGGACCATTTACCACACATACACTTTAATTATAAACAATTATATGAAGTTTTTCTTCTACTCGAGTTATGATGAGTATTAACTATTAACTTTTTTTTTTTCTTGTTAATAACTTCAGTTATTTTTACGTTTCGCTTTTCATTTTTTTTTATTAAGTTAAGCTTAATTAACTATTCAGATAAATTAAGTTGATGACATCATTTGTTTATGGCTCTTGACGGCATCAAATTCAATTTAGGCTAATTTATATGAAATTGTTTGAAATATGAATTATATTATATTTATTATATGGTTAATATATATATATATATATATATATAACGTATTATGAATATATCGCCATAGGGGTTGATCGCGGAGTTGTGAAATAAGTATAGAGTTTTGGGTGTGAGAAGGATATTTGTATAGATGGTGGCCATATGAAACGTGAATTTGCCTGCTGTTTGCCTTAGGGTGATATAAACTCTTCCAACGCGAATTGCTAAAATCTTAGTATATTTGTTCCTGCATATATCTATTTGTTTTATATATATATATATATATATATATTTATATCCATGTTCATATATATCTTATATAAGTACATATATACATTTGATATGTCGTATCCTAATGGTACAACTGGAATATAAAAAAAAATTGTAAAGAGGGAATTGTCAATAAAAATTTATTTGATTTAGTATAGTTTTATTGGAAAAGAACAAAATTTGCTGCTTCATACACATTTATAAGACAATTTTTATGGACAATGGTCGAAATATTATAATATGGAATATATTTTTTGAACGCGCATTCAGTCAGACAACAGGACCTTCTTTATTATAGTGGAAAATTTTCAACAAAAATTTCAGTTGTTAAAATCTAAATTATTTGATATTCTTCTCTTGTATAGCTGGACAGATTTGTGAAGTACACTTTTTACTCTAATAATTTTTATATTTGCTTCAAATATTTGAGTACATTATATATTTGCGTCACAAAAGGATATCTACTGTCAAGTTATCAACCCATATTGGCTAGAAAAAGTGGTATTTTAACTGCAATGTACAAAGTACCATAATAGAATTTATGGAGGTCGTTGCATTCAGCAGTCCTCAAAACAATGACTCAATTTATGATTAAGAATGTTTGTCCATACTTTGAAATGTGAAATCTCGATTCGAGTGACACAAGATAGGTTGAATCATTATTGGCAAGGCACTACACACCATAATCTGATTGATCTAATTTAATTTGTGATCACCTATACAGATTATAGTTCAAAACTTTTCAATAAGAAAACATATTATCTACAGGTCTGTAGGTTAGCAAATTGTTAGCAATTTCGTTTATACACCTTTCATCAGAACTCGTATAAATTACTATTAGTAATGTTATCCCGCAATTGAAGTATTTTATTGACGAAATAATATGCTTTCCACATTTTATTGCTGACTTTATCGTGGATTGAATCACGATTTGGACCGCAAATAATTTTCATCAGTTTAGATAGTATTCTATAACTTTCTACTATTTTACATCCATATCTTACCACGATAAATCCTAACTGCTAATGTGCATCGTATATTCAATTTGGAGCAATAGTGCTAAATAAACTGAATATTGCAGATTAATTATTATAGCATAAGAGGTATTGAAATGAAATAAATATTGCCAGATATGCTGACACTAATGAAATAAAATAAGTTGGGAATAGATAGCATTCAGAAATTAGTTCTTATATCGGTGAACCCATAGCATCAAATATCCATTAAGTAGTATTTACTAACTAGAACAACTTGGAATACAATTAAGAAAAAAGAAAATCATTAATGCCATATATGAGGAAACAAATGAAATCAATATTAGTTAAAATCTTCTAATGCTTCATGCTCATTACATAATATGAATCATTCATTTTATGAAAAATGCTATTAACTTAACTACGTTATACTGCATGCTTTTAATCATGTGTTTTATTCCCTCCTCGACCCACAAGCCCCTATATAGTTTTTCCAATGAATGACAAGCTCGATCGAAAAATTGGTTAGCAAATTCCATCCACGTAGTGTCATCAGTATACTGATAAAAAAAATATCAATTTCTAATCGTGCAAAATGTGACTTTCTGTGGCATTTGTCCATATCAACAACTATACCAAAATATTGTAGTGTGCAACTAGACAATTATGACTGATTTTATAGTTTCCAATTAATAAATTTCAATTATAATTATATGAGTTCACATTTGATGTTATGTGCATATTAGAAACAGCAAATTAACATAGTTAAGATGATGATATTTATAAACGGTTATTTAATATCGTTTATGATTGTGATTAATGGTGGAGGTGTAATGGAACTATGGTTGTACATTTAATTATTTAAAAAGTTTGCCTAAAATCGATAAATAACATGTATAAATGGTTTTGTCATTCATTCGACTGTTGAACAATAATTCGTAAGTGGTTGTTGATATGGTCTTTGTGCAAGTCTTTCCAATCTTCAAAATTGCCCGTTTCCTTTGAATACTTGGTTGCGAAACCTGAACTGACAAACATTTTCATCACCGGGTATATTACCACCTATACTAAATTTTTGAATTGATTTCACTACTACACTTGAAGCAGAATCTCTGAATCGTCTTGTGGCTTGTGACTACGGAGGAGATGTATCAAGCACTGTGGTTGATCATAAAGTTAAACAGACCATCACACGTGTTAATATGTTGATGACTATTTATTTTGAGTTTCGCAATAGAAGTGTTTGGGTAGAAATAACTTCAGTTGTTACATGTATCATTTTGTATTTCTAGAAATATTTCAGTTGGCATTTATTGCCTATGGTGTCTTATTGTTATTATTTGATATAAATTTGGTAAATAAATTTTCAAAGAATGTATATGTTGCAAAATTTTCGCCAGTAAAAATCGTCATTTTTAGTTCTAATGTATTTTCTACCTACAAATTTTTGTTTAGCTTGAAAAAACTTTAACTTATTACTTGCCTTAAATTATTTTATTTTTCGGATTTACTGCAGTGAAATTTCAACTTTCTTTTCTTTCTTTTTTTTTATTCATTTTTATTTACTGTAATTTGACGTTGTAGAGTTCCTATGGCATTGCAGGTAAAATGTTTTCTTTTTAAATTTCTTCGTGATATTTTACGCGACATTAATTTTTATTTACGACTAAATTTTAATATTTACCTGGAAATTATTTTAAGGAATATTTTAAGTTAAGCTAATAATTTAGAATTTTCATAATTTATATGATTACGTGTAAATAAAATATAATACTGAGAATGTATCCAGTCACTATTTTATTAGCAGTTAAGTGAAAATTGAGGACTTCTAATATGTCGAAGAAAAAATAAAATTCTTATCAATATTTTTATGACCTATTCCGTCGTGAATTCTGTATGTTTCTATGAACTTAAAAGTTATTCATCGCACAGCTTGATGCCACCCAAGTTCACTTAGTCACCATTATTTTTATGTATTCAATGAGGAATATAATGTATAATCTCTCAATCTCAGTACGTATGGATTAGTAATTATCAAAAAAAAACCTAAATAATGTCAGAAAAAAAAAAAAAAAAAAAAAAAAATTTAGGATCCATCATTATTTGTGCATCAAATACAATAATTTCCAATATTTCTATGTGTTTACAACCTTCATATAATATGTAAACGCGATGCACCCTCTCCCTATTAACATACATATTTTTTTTTAAATATATACCTGCATATTATATTGCAGTCATTTGTAGACATCCCTTTTTCAACCATGGTGTACGTGTACATTTTTGAAGCAAAAATTCGCATTATTGCAATAAATCCTCTTCTTTCCATTATATTGTTTTGTACACTTTTTCCATCTAATTATTTGTGTTTTTGAAAGATGCATCATCGTTTTTTTTTCCTTCTGTTTGTAGATTTTATGGGGTTTGAAATTTATTTTGTACCTACTTTTAAAATTATTATTATCAAAATAATACTGGTTCATATTATACACAATACACGACTTAAACAAAAATATAGATTCATATACATATATACATATATATCCATCTATTGATCCATCTATCCATCTATCCAACTTGGTCTCCTCATACCTGTATACGGATTTGCAAAGAAATTAAAAAAATTTAATATAAATGCATTTAAATTCATACATTTTAGAGAGTTGACAGTCATATAAATATTTAAGGCAATTATCAAATTTAGCGTAGACCTATTATAAAATGTAAATTAAAACGTTTCCATTCATATTAGAGATGTTCAGAAGATGATATGCATTAACTGAATTCAAAGTTAATTGCAGGTTGCGGATAGTGGAACTGCATTCATATGTTGAATATGGGGGTTATCTGAAAGGACGCGGATAATCTACATATCAACGGTCAGCGGCAATAGTAATAGCTCATATAAGCTCACTATAGCTTGAAGTAGGAAATGGTTTCAAATGTCGTAAAGTCGGAGGTTAGTTTGGCAGGCTGCCTCTTAGAAATTAAATTATTACCGCTCAATGTACCAGAATCGCAAATATTGCAATGAAATAACACCCAAGTGGAACACGACCTATAGGAAACCCTCCGAAGAAATGGCGAGAAAATTGGACATCCGCATCTCAAAACTACATTGTTAGAAAAGTACAGGTGTATGAACTAATGAAAGAAGAAGAAGAGGTAGAGTTGATTATGCAATCAAATATTATATTTCTGCAACTACTGCAACTACTGTAATATTTATGTTTCAGCTTCTTATACAACAAAAAAATTTCACCTGTACGTGTAGACCTTTCTCCGCTTTTCTTTCAGCGAATATCGCTTAGCTCAAGAAGTACTATTTAGTCACCTAGTACGAGCACGTAAATCATTGATCATTATTAATAATATTTTGTGATTCCAATTATTATATCTTAATGAAATTAATTATTTTTCTTTGAAATTCGAGAACCTTAATGGATACAGGAAAATTGCACAGACATGTGTATATGGTATATACATTTTATATCGAATATTCAGTTAACTTTGACAGTTACACGAAACTGTGGTAGCACTTATATCCTTATATAGAACTAGCTTATCACGATTGCAGTACACGTCAATTTTATGGCGTCTTATCGTAGCCAAAAATATAGGTCTTTATTAATGCATCTTGTTTGATGTGGTTAATGCTGCATTTATCGAGTGGTTGAAAAATACATAGCTCGTCAACAAAATAGTTCGCTAGTGATTTATGCACAATACTACAGAAATATTCAAATGTGTAGTTAATTGTAGTTGATTCTAAAGTTTCCAGTTTGTAAATTCCAATTTTGGTTATTCCACATTTGATATTACATGCTACAATAATATAAGATAAATGATGATGATCTAGCCATATTACTATCCTGAATTGCTATACTTCACTTAACTAAAATTTAAAGCTCATATTTTCTGGTGTGTGCAAGAAATTTGAGTCAGCTTGAGTTATATTTGCAAATTAAAATCATTCCGACTTAATATAGTTAGACTGGCTAACATTGCAGTATAATTTGTTATCAAAACGTTCTAATAGGAGTATCAAATCTTGAAAGTTAATCAACAAAAATGCTTTGCTTTGCTGACAATGTAATTTAATAACGCGAAATTACCAAAAGTTGATTATAAGATTTTCATCTTAACCATTGTATATAATAAAGATGAGATGTTAATTTGAATATTAGTCATTCATTTATAAAATAATATATGAAATTTGTAGTGTAGGAAATTTGTGAATCATTTACTTTTGCCAACCCTTATTTAATATCTAACAATTGCCAATTGAATGTAATTCTGTTTATTTTATCGTATATATATATTTACTATATTTAATACAATGTGGCAATAAAATTAAGATGCAGAAATTAGACGAAAATACAAGGTTCATATATATTCGACAACTATCAGTTAATTGCATCAATGGGCAACTTTCGAGACAACGATTACTCATATTTTAATTATCTTTTACATACATAAATGTAAATCTTAGAGTTATAACAGAAGTTTGGTGAATGATTAGTGAATACGAAAGCTATGCAGTAATGTGGAAAAAGTAAGAACCTTTTATTTCCGTTGGAAAAGTGTAAAAAGATAATTTATTGCGAGTTCTATATGTAATAAATCAACTGCCGGTTCGCTTGGTAGCATAGAACGTCAACGAATACATTACACGACTATTTGTTAGCAGTTTTACTTCATTCCATACTTTATACCTCTCGATTTATGTACTCCTGTTACACATCTTATAGAATTATCCCTGGTATTATCTGTGATTGGATACTAAACATATAGATGAAACCATATTTCATATATTAGTATCAGGAATTCATAAATTGACGATCATACTCTCTATTTAAAATAAATATAAATTTTCAAATGCGGAACATTTAAAGAAATCACATGTTTTCAAATGTGAAAAACACATGCTTTTACGTAGTCAAAAAAACACAATTCATTTCGCCTGACGATTCTGATGTTCTCCATATTTGATGAGATGATATCGTTAACCATATGAGACAGGTTTAATTAGTTGATTATGACATAAAATTTTGAATTTTTTGCCAAGCCTGCTAGAGTTTTTTTTTAAGCGAAAGTAGGGCATTCATTGAACCGAGTACCATTCTAGTATAATGTCGTTATATGTCGTATACTTTAGAGAATTTGTGAATTTTATACGGTCTTTAAGTGTATTATTGTTATTCAGCCTGTTACCATTTAACATGACGGATCTTGCTCTCATTGGTATATGGTGGTCGTAGTGCCTTTTCAGTAGTTTATTTTTAGTTTCCAAAACTCCATCCAATTCACCTATATAGTTTCAGGATAACGATTTATTTCGTTTATTGCAGCCGTTCTTGATTTTTGTTATAATGGATTTAGGACGTGATAAGATTTGTCGGAAATTATGCCAGTTAGAAGATGACAGGGATATGCGACAAATCATAGTCAAATATATAGTATCGAATATTGATGCAGAAACAGAGCCTTGAATTATTACATCCGTTGAAATTGAGATTAGGAATTTGCATGCAATGCGAGTTGAAATTTGGTGTGGCCGGTACTTAAATATGGCATTCACTTTGAAATCAATCTCATGAAAAATATATTGTGCCCCCATTGTACATAAACTCTGCATTTGACTATATGTTTATATTCAAATAAATTAAATTTCTCTGAAGATATGCTAAGCTTTGAATTTTGTACGTTATATATATA